>CM017188.1:42433402-42548402 GCA_004837865.1 Musa balbisiana | reverse complement strand
TGTGAAATTGCAATTTTGCCGGTCGAAGCGTGCGTGCGCGACTTCGAATTCTGAAATGGAGAGGGAGACCCTCTGGGTTAGGGTAGGGGAGGGTAGGGTTGTACGTTAAGAAAAGACTTTGGCTTCCTTTGTCTCTTACCCGAAACGAATCTATGCCCCCTAACTGGTGGAAGCTGCTGGGTCCCCGCCACCTATGTCTACCAACTACGAGGCATGTGCGTGGGGTGTCTGTTCCTGAAGTAAGAAAAGCAATTTGGCTATAAATTATAGTCTTTCGGGTAAGACTCGCTCCTCTCGTCCTTAATATCGATCCGAACAATCAAGGACAAGTCCCGCGACAGACTTTTGGAGACCTCGCAGCGGTGTCTCCATCGTCTCTTCGTTCTCCTTTGGCCTGCGGATGGAAGCCACGGGAGCCGCCATCTTCCGTACCCGATCGGCCATCCCCGCTGCCGCCGGCAGGGACGTGAGGGTCCCCTTCGCGGCCGCCAGGCGTCCGCGGAGGGCGTCGGTGTCACTGGTTGTGGCGGCCCTGGAGAACGGCGCCAGTGCGTCGGACAGCGTCTCCAAGAAGAGCGTAAGAGGCGGAGGCGGAGGCAAGGTGCCCAACTCCAACTACGTGGTGCCGTTCGATCTGACGCCCTCCTTCTGTCGCCCCCTCAAGGAGATCCTCCGGGATCTCAACAAGAAAGTGCCCGACAACATCATCAACGCCGACGACAACTCCATCCCTTGGTATCTCTCGTCTCTTTCTTCTCCTCTCTTCCCTGATCCTTCGCCTCCTACATGATCCATCCATAACGTTTCTGTACGTCGATTTCCCTTTTTCATTAACTATAGCATAGATTTCAGATGTCGTTCGACCTGGATCACCGATTGCTTGACTTTGACTTTGGGCGGCAGCCTAATTTTATGGTCAACTATGGGAATCCTCGCCTCTCTGTCAGGATCAGAATGGGGTTGGTCATGGCTTGTGTTGCCTTTTCTTGTTGGTTGTGTGCGTTAGTTTAGTTGCAGTTTTGAACTTTGAATTTGTGTTATCGTTATGAATCATTTGGTTAGCTTGTTGGTGTTACTTTTGGCCACCCAACATGGTATGTTTAGGCATCTTAAGTTCAACAACATTCTGTTTCCTTTTAGCATCCTCAATTAAGTAGGAACAATGTCAATCCTTCTCTTATAATTACTTGAGAGTTTTGTGTCAATTTATTCTTTTTCCCCTCCTGTGCTAATCATGACCCTTTTAAGATCTGTTCTCTTCTTGTACCTGATCTCTGCCCACTTTTTTGCTTATTGTCCCATATACTTTTCCTCTACAACTAAATTTCCTTTCCCTTGGTGTTTTTTGAATGACAGTTTTTTCTTCCCTCTCACAAGTACCATAAAGCTGACCATATCTCGACTTTTAGCCCTCTAGTTGCTTTTAAGGTCTCAGGACTACATCTTCTGTCATGAATATTGCAAAGTGGAATGGTAATACTACTTTGTTGCCTCTTACCATTTGCCACATTGTAAACAGCAAGGTCAATTATCCGCAAATATTACCATTTTTTATAGACTCTGGTTAATTACAAACAGATAGTTGAAAATAAAATTATCCACTTGTATTTTTGTCTGCCTATTTATTCATGTCACTGAAGCTGATGAAATTGGAAACCCAAGGATAAGAGGTTCTTTTATTAGACTTTTTCCTTTACCAAATTTTTTTTCCTATTAATGTTAGGTATCAGGACCCTGTAAGAACGGAAACTCGTTTTATCATATGTTCCTACACAGCCTTGACCTACAAAATCCATATTGAAGTTCTGGATAGGATGAGATGTCATTAGCATAATTAGATTACCTATCATATTTTTCTTGACTGCTATGTTCTGGATATGAGTAATCTTTTTCTTCCCAGGATAACCAATAGATATATAGCTAGTTTACATGTTGAATTCCAAACAGATGAGCCATTTGAGTTTGCACCTTAAGCATGGATGATTTTCCTCAAAAGTTGTCTTTCTATATGCTATATGCTGAGTGCAATAAACTTTAAGAGGCAAGAAGAATAGTGTCGCATTATTCATGGGAACTTATCATCTAGTATTGTGGTTTTTGTGATGGTGAAGGGGCATAAATTTCAGATTTAGTTAGCTTTTTGTTCACTGGACAGAACTCTTATGATGCACAAGCATATCTTAATATACTTTAAGTCTTCAAGAGTTTTTAGATTGAGTCATATTACTGTCGTTTTATTATCTTTGGATTAATATGTCATATATAGTTTAGTTTCTATCTCTTTAGCATCCTAATATGAGTCATTATATTTTGAGTTTTCTTATAGTGTAGATTGGGTTGAATGATCTTGAAGCAAGTTGGAATTATATTTTTAAATCTAGGTATCTCTTTATTTTGGATTGGAGTTTTATAGGTTTACTACTTGTTGAAAGACTTGTTGTTGTATGAATCTCATTAGTGAAAATAGAGGCCAACCTTCTTAATGATGAGAGATATATGTTAAGCTTTGAGATAATTGGAAGAACATATTTATTTTTGCTGGATTGTGATGAAATTTTGCAAAAATACGTAAGATATCAAGTTGTAAGAACTTTAAACCAGTGTAGTCAAAGGGTCTAAAAGGCACCAAGGTTCCAAAAAGCCGGAGGCGCTAGGCGCCCGCCTGAGCAAAATGAGATGCTTGCAAATATTAAAATTTAAAAATATATAACTAGGAAGAAATATGGTCACTAAAATAAAAATGAGAAAATATATGAGTTCTATAGCATTTTATATTCCAAATATTTACACATTTTCGATGTGATACAGAGTTTGAAGTTCTGTATATGTGAATCATATGACAGCTCATTGTTTATTTTACTGGAATAGTTGATGAAATTTTGCAAAAATACGTAAGATATCAAGTTGTAAGAACTTTAAACCAGTGTAGTCAAAGGGTCTAAAAGGCACCAAGGTTCCAAAAAGCCGGAGGCGCTAGGCGCCCGCCTGAGCAAAATGAGATGCTTGCAAATATTAAAATTTAAAAATATATAACTAGGAAGAAATATGCCAAATATTTACACATTTTCGATGTGATACAGAGTTTGAAGTTCTGTATATGTGAATCATATGACAGCTCATTGTTTATTTTACTGGAATAGTTGATGAAATTTTGCAAAAATACGTAAGATATCAAGTGAGTTGTAAGAACTTTAAACCAGTGTAGTCAAAGGGTCTAAAAGGCACCAAGGTTCCAAAAAGCCGGAGGCGCTAGGCGCCCGCCTGAGCAAAATGAGATGCTTGCAAATATTAAAATTTAAAATATATAACTAGGAAGAAATATGGTCACTAAAATAAAAATGAGAAAATATATGAGTTCTGTTCTATAGCATTTTATATTCCAAATATCACTACCAAAATATCAAATTGCATTCATTTAAAGAGTACATTATCTAAATCTAACAATAAAAATGACAAAACAGAAGAAGATTAACATAAAAATACAATAATTTCCCTCAAGAAGGTCAATGATCATCAAATTCGTAGACTATATTAAGAAAAAAAATAACTATTATTAACAATGATTAACATTACATGATTATAAGAGAAAGAAACAGAGAAGCAAAGGGAAGAAGGAGAAGAGGGGAGTGTGCTATCGATTGTAGGTTGGAAGGGTAGCAAGTAGCTATTAGGAAGGAGGAGGGAGAGGGAAGTGGAGGGGAAGAAGGATAGAGAAGGAGAAGAGGGGTGCAGCTATCAGGGAGGAGAAGAGGTAGAGGAGGGAGAAGGGGGCTGTTGGGGTTGTCGGAGGAGTCAGAGGAGGATGGAGTGGGGGGGGTGGGGTGGGGGAAGGGTTTCAGGGTTGGCTGGGATGGCGAATGAGGACAAGGTGAGGACAACGACAAATAGTGTGAGGGATAAAGGATGAGGGAGTTGCCAAGGAGAAGGCAGAGGGGCGATAGAAGAAGAAGAGAAGGCGAGTACATTGCAGAAAAGGATTTGTGGGAGAGAGCTGTTGTTGAGGAAGGGAAAAAGAGATAGAGAGCTACCATGAGAAGAAGACAATGCTAGAGGTTTGCCTACACACTGAAGTAGCTCGTTGGTCGTCAGAGGCCACCTTTGCATGCACCACACTACCATTCACACCTGAGCCAGGAGGAAGACATTGTCATTCATTCGAGTTTGGTTTAGGTTTTCCAAGGGAAATATGATTTATTTTAGGCATGCACCTAAGCTGTCTCGCACTTGGGCTTAGGCTCGTGCTTGATTTGTGCCCAGTTTATGGCTCCCACCATAACCAGAACCAAGGCGCTTAGACGAGCGCCCAGTTACCTCACAGCTTCAAACAACAACTTTTTCTATTTGAATTATAGGAGACATATGTTCTCTTTGAAAGTCACCTTCCAATATTGTTCCACATCAACCAGTAATATTGCTGGTCAAGGAGCTTGATTTATGTAGCAGTTTCATACTAGTCTCTGTTTAGATAATATGTTGGTACAGTATTATCTGGTTAGTACTGACAGAGGCAAAAATGACTTAAAAAGAGGAAAGCAACAGAAAGGGGGATGAAATAAACAAACACTTTATTCTTCTCTGCTGCTGCCTCCTCATTCTCCTTTTAATTCTACTTTTTAGCCTGCGAACATGGCTTCTCCTATTCTTCTTTAATGCTGCTCTGGATTTTAATCAGTGTGGGTCATGACTTTTTGTAAAATTTGTTGGGACTTTAAGGCATTGATCAAAACCAATTAAGGTTGAACCTGTAGCCATCTTTAGTGAGATGCCACCTACCCAAAATTTGCAGTATATCACCTAGTCCATGCTCAGATTGACTTATGTGATGCCCACTTTTGGTGGTTATCTCTCAGAATTGCATCAATTCATGGCTGTTAAGTGGGTGTGGACAAAAAGCATTTTATGTTATTTAACACTGAGGCCTTGTTAATAGTGGCTCCACTCTCCATATTAAAGTTATTGTGGAGATGGTGCTCAAGTATTTGATCCGGACAATTTTCTAAGGTGAGAACCACCCTTTATTTTCTTTAGAAACGAAATGTTCTTGATTCATAACAATGATGCCTAAATACTTGAAATTCAGCCCACAAACATAAAAGTTCAAACCAGTTCTACGCTATTTTGATTCATATATGGACATTATTGACACAAATATGCTGAATAGACATGAAACATCTTGTTTGACCCATCGATGCACATTATTGACCCATATATGCTGAAATAGGCATGAACCATCAAGTGTCGAATATGACTAAACCTAAGTACCAATCACTTGTTATGTTAATGGCATATCTTGACTACAAGGTTCAGATCAGAAGTAAAATGTACCAAGTCATTTATCAGTGATGACAATTTAATGGCTTATTAAGTGCTTATGTATCTATTTTTGTTCAATTGATAGGCAAACAACTGATTGGTTCATGAAACAAAAAGGATGACTTTGAACAATTAACTAATGATGCACAGTGACTATGATCCATATGTGTGCAAAAAGCAGTAATTTATCCAATGGAAAGACATTAATTAAGAATGTTATTCTTTGTGCAAACTAATATTTGTCTCTTTAAAATTGTAAGAGTTACGCAAGATTAGTTAGGCTTAGAGGCTTGTGAAGTCTCCAAATAAGTTCTTATAAGCCCAAATTTGAAGTGGAAGATATGACACTTTGAATCTTTCAAAACTATGAATATTAATTTGGTTAATCACCTGATTAACAGTGCAATATTCATGATTCCATTACTCAGTTCGATTAATAAAGTTAGGACAGTTTTAAAACTCCTACAGCAGTCATTTCATTTGGATTTTATGTTGCCTTTAATACTTTCTGTTTCACTTACATTCACATTTAAAGCTGTTCCAGTATACTATCGCCTCTTGGGTTAACTGCTACTTAGATCTGGCATGTTAACCAGGTTAATACTATTGATGTTTTTTTGCAGGTATCATGCTAACAGAATGCTGAGCTTCTACGCCCCAGGTGATCTATTTTTTGTAATCAATATAAAATTGATTGCAATAGTCTTTTTAACTTTCTCCTATGCCACATACAAATTTGAAGCATTTTAAGGTTGTTCCTTATATTTTTATGATGGATTTTGTATTGCATGGAAGGCTGATTGTGAGTGAAGTATTATAATTTACATTCATGGCATAATTGTCTTGTTGAAGTTTCCAGGAGTATCTTTTAATGAACTTTCATCAGTTAGATCGGTCTAGCAGAATCTTAAGCAATATGATGTCCTTTGTCAGTTGTATTGTGATCAAAGTGATGCTAAGTTCTGTCTAGATTTCTGTTGTACAAAAATTTCTACATCTGTTTTTATCACTGGTAAATAATTTTTACTCATTATATTAGGAAGCTTAGGAGAAAACTCCAATTATATAATACAACAACAACAACAAAGTGGTAAAGTCCCAACTATCAGGGAAAATCTCATTATGTAATTTTTGATCATTTATACCTTCTTACTATTTGCCTTATCTGCAAAGTGGTGCTGAAAGATATTTTGTAAAATATTACTCACCATTCAGAAAACCAATGATTGGATATTGAGATTGTCCTTTTCTTTTATGGCCAATCCTGCATAATTATCTATTCATAGTCAACTATTCTATAGACAAGGTGATCTAGATTTTCATTGGGTTAATGTGGATAAGCAGCTTCCAAAATCTAATCTTTGACTTCTGATTTCATGTTACTTTTGCATAACAAGGCTGGTGTGGAGAAGTACGTGATGTTATATTCTCGGACAACGGGAATGTGACAGTGGTATACCGTGTTACAATACGAGGATTGGATGGAGAGGTATTTGCCTGTGCAACAGCTCTCATTTCACGCCCTTTTGCTAATTTTTCTTAGATTGATTATAGCATGTCATCCTTGAAATTTCAGCTTCTTGTGTCATTTCAACACGGGTTTGATTAGAAAATGGAATGCTTGAACTTGACCTATGAACTTTGTGTTTCTGTTTACTTATATCTGGGTGAATTATCAATCCACTAAATCTTTCTGGAAAAAGTCAAATAGTTCCCCCCTTTCTGACTGTTTCTAAGGCAAAGTTGAACCATTTATATTCCTACACGTCTTCTTTCCTTTTCTTGTCATTTCTTGACTCATTTTGTGCCACCAGCCAAACACATTAGACAATTGCACAAAAAACACTCCTTTTTCTTGTTCCTGAGCCCAAAGTACCATTAATGATTTGTGACTTAGCATACAATGTTTTAAATATGTTGTGTTCCACATTACCATGATACAAACATGGTATGCATAAATACACTATGTTAAAGACACTGTAAGATTGACTTTCAATGTTCTGGTCATGGTATATTATGTTCCTTAAAATATTTCATGCCAGGTCATCCATAATATGGGCAATATACAATTTGGTTCGAACAGAAAGAGAGCATGAAGATGGAACAAAAAGTTGAGGATTTTTGGAGTTAATTGAGTTTTATATTATTTAGGAAACACTATAGAGTTACTTGATTGGTCTGTTTGGAAAGTGAAAATGTTTGGGCCGAAGATTTTTTACATGTCATATAGTGGACGGCCAGCCATAGAAAACAAGTACCGAATGAGAAAACATTCCAATTCTGTGATGTCCTATGTTCATTTACATTTGATTTTTCTTTTTCCATTTGCTTTTCTGCTAAAGCCATAAAGTTAATGTGCACATTTGGCAATATTCAAACTGGTGGAGCAGTAAACTTTGGAAATAAGTGAGTTTGCTGCACTGTTAACCCAAAATTTTTATGTGAGGAACTTTTTAGTTACACTGGCCAAAGAAATTGCAAAATATGTTGGGCTAACAAATATGTTTGAGTTGTGCAGAAAATGTTACCATGCACTTTACCCTATCAAGAATTAAGACACCTGCACAGTCCTTTTAGATAAAAGAGAGTGGGGAACCATCACTCACTCTTTGATGCAAACCATCAGGTCCTAATGTCCCATACTTTGTGCTGTTGCAGGCACACCGGGAGTCTACCGGAACAGTGTCTTTAAGCGATGGGCAGTTTGAGGACCCGATTGCAGCAGCCGAAGAAGTAGCCTTCTGCAAAGCCTGTGCTCGGTTCGGTTTTGGCTTGCATCTTTACCACGAAAATGAGGCACTGTAGAACAATGTTTACATCTTTACCATGCAAACGAGGCACTGTAGGATGATAGCATGGATCTTTCCAGATAAAATTGATTCAGCCTTGTAGTATGGGTTGAGCCAAGGTTTGGATGTTGTATCAAGTTCTTGAACTGAAATAGAAGATAGTTTGTGTTCTGATGTAAATATCAACCCTGCCTGCCTGCCTGCCTGCCTGCTGCTGTATGTGCTAATTTAATGTGTTTAATTTTAAGAATGAAGACAAACTTTCAACTATTTTTTTCAAGTTTCTATTCATAACTTCTAGATCATTTTAAATCGATTATAACAAGTTTAGTAGACAAAATATTTTAACAAGTTATAATATTTATTATATATTTATATAAATAAAATATAAACGGAAGAGTAGGAAAAAAGATGAACAAAGATGAAAAGAACACTAAAGGATAGAGGTCGATACTTCAAAAAGAGATGTTCATATTTTTTTTCTAGGTAAATTATCCTATGAATTTTTCAAAGAGATTTTAACTTTTATCATAAAATAAAATAAAAAATAAAAATAGTATTCATTAGTAATAAAATCCTTTCACCGTATTATTATCATTTACTTTTACTATATTATATAAATTATTATTCATATTTTTTTTTATATCTATGAGTGCGGAGTTTCGCATACTCTCTGCTACGGACAATCAGCACGCTCACCGACCCCACCTTCATCACCTTAAAACGTCACGGTTAGTAGCGTTCGTTCCGATTAGAGAGTCTCACCATGTGGAGAAGAATTCTGTTGAGATTGCCGAAGCTCCCTCCCATCTCCTCCACTCTGCCCCATTTATTCCTCCAACCACACTTCCTCCTTCCCCCATCGTCTCTCCCCCTTCCCAAATTCTCCTCCTCCGTCTCTTCCCAAAGCACTCCCATTCTTTGTCAAGATGACATGGATGATTGCGTTCTACAAGATGGCCACGACGGCTTGCTTGGAGCGGCACCGGCGACCGAGAAGTTGGACGCCAAACTGCTCCAAGACGTCAAGCACGTCATCAGCTGCCTCCGCGATTTCGGGGCCGACAACGCGGCCGCCAGACTGAGGCTGGAGCACTGCGGCGTGCAAGCCTCGCCGGAGTTAGTGGCCGCTGTCCTCTCCCGCGTCCGTAACGACTGGGGCGCCGCCTTCACCTTCTTCCTGTGGGCCGGGGCACAGCCAGGGTACGCCCCTTCCGTCCGCGAGTACCACTCCATGATCTCCATCCTCGGGAAGATGCGGCGGTTCGACACCGCCTGGTCCCTCGTCCACGAGATGAGGCGGAGCGGCGGCGGGAGCGGCCCGTCCCTCGTCACGCCTCAAACGATCTTGATCCTTATCAGGAGGTATTGCGCTGTCCACGACGTCGGGCGGGCGATCACCGCCTTCTACTCGCTAAAACGGTACGGGTTTTCACCGGGGATCGACGACTTCCACGGCCTTCTCAGCGCCCTCTGCCGGTACAAGAACGTGGAGGACGCCGAGTACCTGCTTCTGTGCAACGAGAAGGAGTTCCCGTTTGAGACGAAGAGCTTCAACATTGTTCTCAATGGGTGGTGCAACATCATGGTCCGAATTGGGGAAGCCAAGAGATTCTGGAAGAACATGGTGAAAAGAGGAATCCAGAAGGACGTCGTGTCGTACGGGAGTATGATCTCCTGCTACTCCAAAGCCGGTAATCTTAATGACGTTCTGAAGCTCTTCAACCAGATGAACGACATGGGCATCGAGGCAGATAGGAAGGTCTACAATGCGGTCATTTATGCTCTGGCTAAAGGAAAGTGCGTGGAGGAGGCCATGCGTCTTGTGGCGACGATGGAGGATAAGGGTGTCGCTCCTAATGCGGTCACCTTCAATTCGCTGATAAGGCCACTTTGTAAGGTTCAGCGGGTTGACGATGCACGGAAGTTGTTTGATGAAATGCTGCACAGAGGGCTGTCACCTTGTGTAAGGACCTACCATGCCTTCTTTGATGCGGCAAAGAATGTGGAAGATGCGTTTGAGCTGTTGCGCAGAATGAAGGAAACAGGATGCGTCCCGGCAATCGAAACATACATTATGTTGATTAGGAAATTGGCTAGATGGAGGCAGCACGAGAGCGTATTTAGGCTGTGGAATGAGATGCCAGAGAACGGGTTGACTCCGGATAGAAGTGCCTATATTGTCTTGATACACGGCCTATTTTTGAATGGCAAGTTGGAGGAGGCTTCCGCATATTACGAGGAAATGAAGGCAAAAGGTTTTCTTCCCGAGCCGAAGACTGATGAGATGATCCAAGCATGGCTTTCTGGTAAGGATTTCGCCAGTCGATTGACAACGGTAGAGTTGGAAAGCAAGCAAAGTGCTCTTAGGAGCTCAGAGAAGCACAAACGTGTGTCTAAAAGAGACTACTTCAAACAGCCTGAAACGAGAAAAATTACCAGAGAGAGAGGTTTCTCTCTGTATGATAGCTGACGACATGCATATTTAGTCTCTGCAAGTATCCTTCCGTTTCAAAGGTACTCAACATAACTATTCCACAGCCTCCGCACATTAATTGTTAGCTTCAATTTATGAAACTCTTGCTAGTGATTTGTGCATGTGTACACTATGTTACTATTATTACAACATCTTTTCCATTCCAAATAATTATCTGTTTGGATTGTTTTCTCCTACCTTTAGAAGATGATTCGTATGACGGAACTCATTCTTCCATGCTTCATTGGAAGTTTGATATCATGGTGGAGTTAATTTCTTCATCGTGAATTGGGTGATATGTTTCTTGAAGAACCAGACTGAGCAGATCAAGGTTTGATCTGTCTATCAAAATTCCATATCTAGATAATATGGCAAACAACAATCTGATCTGAATTCTTAAAGAAGTTTGTTAATGTGGCTTACATGGGGTAAAATATTTAGGCAAGCCAAAAGTAGATTTGTATAGCAGACAGTAGTCCGCAGTACATGTTCTTGTGAGATCAAACCATTTGATCATTTAATGGTATGTCTCGATAAAGTTAAATGTTAGTATCATTTGAATATTCATTTTTTTTTCTTATCCTTTTGGTATGTCTAAATTTGCTTCTCTCTTAATCGGTTACAATCTACCTATGATGTAGATGAAACCACCAGTTTCCCTTCCCTTCCCCTCCATGAAGATAATAATGGCAGAGTTGTTAATCCTAAACATACCTTTTTATTACCGCTTCCCTTCCCTTAAAATCAATCCCTGTGTGCTCTCCACACAATCATCTGAAATCTAATTACTGAGATTCCTCCTTAATATGAGTTCATGATAAATATTGATCGTGAATGATAAATATACAAGCATCAATGAAATTTCTCATTCCATGGGGCCAAGTGGATTGAACTATTGCCTCTCTTTTTCCAACTTCTCTCTCGCTCTTGGGAGTATCTCCTCCACATACTTAGGACTATTTGCACACCAGGAAGCACAAACAATAATTATGAACTGAGAATAATTGTTCTTATTTCCACTGTACTAACCGAACTAGAATCCAACAAGAAGGGGAGAAATACCACTGTACTAACGGAACTAGAATCCAACAAGTAGGGGAGAAAGACCACTGTACTAACCGAACTAGAATCCAACAAGTAGGGGAGAAAGACCGAATAAGAGAATGAAAACAGAGAGAAAGACCAAACAAAACAAGAAAAGCCCCCATCATTTTCGTTGTTGATACAGCATATTTAACTGATGATTTCCTCCAGCTTAACATTTCGTCTACTGTTTTTAACAGGAGAATTTAATTGCTATAAATTAACGGTTTGGAAAGCAGTTTAATACAAAAAAAATATTTGATGCACATGACAAAGAAATAATCATGTTTGATTACTTTAAAAAAAAATCATTGTGCATGACAATCATTGCATTGTCTGGACATCTATTCATCAGATACAACATAGATCAAAATGATCTCAGTATGTGACCGAAATAAGTCAAAACACTTCACATGTTTGCTTTGCATTCTACTTATTGGAACATGTCACCTTCCTTGTGCCAGAATGTCCCCGACAAATTGTTAGAAAGCAGTAAGTATAATGTTCACAAACATCTGCAGCTAAATTGGCTAGATTGCTCTCAAGCTCCCCGCACTGCTTGTGTGATTTCATCTCCTCTGACCTGTTTGATCAGTTCTGATGCTTGATCATCTCCAGCCCAAATTATCGTCGCACACCTTGGATTCCCCAGTCAACTAGTTACCTGGCACGTATTACAGGAAATTGCAAATATGATTTAGATCGGAAATATCAGCATAACGATGGTTCATTGTTCTCCTGAAGCTTTATTGGTGTTCCTGTAGCACATATTCTCATCTTGTCAAACATAAATTAAAAGTACCTTTCGAAATCGAGAAACTTTCTTCTTGCAGCCTTTCAATTTTCCACTGTGGCTTCACCTTGGTGTTTTTTTCTTCCCTGCTTTCTTTTTCGTCTGTGCTATCCGTGGACCACGTTTGAACACAGCTAGAACTTCAATGCTGCAGTAGTGTTTCATCAAGGTATGCATTCATAAGGTGCAATATAAACGTGGAACAGGAAAAAACATGATGCCAAGTTATGTAGAAGTCAAAGATTTCAAGCGGTTTAAATATTGAAAGCTAGAATAGTCAGTAGACAAGGTATTAAGAATTTAGCATGAGACTCAATTTGTCACACATCACTACCTCTGAGTACCAGGGAAGAAGTTGAAAGCATGAGCTTTTTCCATATACCATGCCTTGGATGACAGCAAGTTCCTGCAATCCTGTTGAAGTGTTGTTCCAGTAAAATATCAGAAAAAATGCCACTCTTCATAATGGAAAGAAGAAAGAAAAAGTTAAAACACAGCATAGCATAGCATGCTTCCATGATAAAGTAAATCAGTGGTATCTCCACTATCAATGCAGCAGTAATGTGAAACAACTGTACCTCCTTAAAACTTTCCCATCCACAACTTATGTAGATAAGAGTGGTAGGCCACTTTTGGCTTTTATCCCAAGTTGTTTTGCCTTCCATGTGAACAGAAGTTTCCCTTGCCCGCAGAATCCATGGCCTTTTTTCATCCTTCATCTTTACGATTGAACTGTTTGTAAAGCAAATTTGTTTGGAGAAATTTTAGCACAAACAACTGAAGGCTCCATAATTGTATGCTTGAAGGCTACTCAAAAAACATGGTAAAGAAATTAACATTTCAAAGGATGAAATCCGAGGTCAGATGTGTACCTGTCAGGTGCTTGGCTAATCTTGCGTTCAGACAATGCAAAAAGCCTTAATGCATCAATTAGGGATGGATGCAACCCTTTCCTAGGAGGATCTACAATCACGACGTCTGAACCCTCAAGCCAGCGAAGAGGTTCCTGCAAAGCATAACGATCTTCAAATACTAAACAGTTTCCAAATGCTGGTAAAATCATGTCATAGTCCATTAAAAGGTTTAAGATTGCACTGCATACAAGCGACGCGTCTGTGTTATGCCAACTAATAGTGCTGTCTATGGTTTTCGGTAACCGGCTAACTGACTTCTCAAAAGAAAGTTCTGACTCTTTGTTGATCTCAACACATTTCACAGACCTGTGAAAAAACAAATTGTTATTATCACCATATTCTACAGTTGTATGATACTTCCAAGTAGAATTCAAAATTAGAGTCAGAGCACCAACCTGCATTTCCTAGTAGCAGCTAGAGATAATCCAATGATACCAGACCCCGCATACAAATCAACAACAGATGATCCGTAAGAAACATGCTTCTGTAACTTCCTCAGCAAGGAATTAAAAGCCTGTAACTTTAGTGTCAGTCAGAGTGAACATCAGATTGAAGGAAAAAGCATTGCAAAATTCAGCATCATTAAAGTTTCCATATCCATTTTTAATTAATAAAAAAAAAGTTTCATTAAAAAACAATGGAAAAATACATTTGATGACAAATCTTAACATATCTGTCAAACATCATCCGATTTGGTATAGTGGACGCAATTGTTCCTAGAAAAATTTTCCCAAATTGCAATATGAAGTCATTATTTCAGTGTCTTGTATCCTTGCATCTTTTAAACATAACTAAAAGGCCATCGTCCCAGTGCCGTCCATGTTTATCTCGAAGTTACCATCTAAACTAGTCTCCATCAGTCCAAGCCTCACCCAATTTGTATCCTTAAATGCACTAGCTTGTTCAACTATTGATCAAAGTTTGAACAATAAATACATCTTATCATGTCTGCTACGACCTTGTTCACTGACTGACATTTTAGACAAAATACTTGCTAACCTATCATCCATATTATAGTTTTTCTTTTTCTTTTAAAACAAAACAATGTGACTACGACACAAATTGACAAAACAATTAGCCGGTACCATACCAGTCTGACTGGTTGCTGAAACTGGTATTTGACACTCTAAAAATTTTTATATAATAACACAATTTTTGCTCGACCATGGAGAAACAATAAAAATTATTTAACCTATAACAAGAGGATATTCACAATTGGCAAATCAAGAGCATCTGTAATTCAGATGTACATCAAAAACAACTTCCTTCTACATGCACTTCATCTATGTCACATATCATCAACTTAAATGTACCTCTCAAAGTTATCAGTCACATGATTTACCAAGATGATTAAGAACAGGTTAACCCATAAATCTTCTTCCGTTACATAGACTAGAATCTCCATTTTTAACCCAACTATTACAAGTCCTGATTGCTCTCAGAGACAATAATTAACTGTATTCAATATATTTTCCACGTTGAATGCTAGGGATTTTCTATGCAGGTAGTTCAAGGATGCAGTGATGATGAAATACAAATGCCCACTGCCAACTTATATCTCCACTTAATAACATGATATGGGGTTTGACATGTCACAATAAGCATCTAGCTCCTAGAATTCTGTGAAAATGATTTCTGTTGATTGGTCCACAATCAGTTAGAAAGATTTACTATCTAGATTGATAAAGAAAAACTTGACATTATTGCAAACTAATCCACAAATTACAATGCTAAATCACTGAGAAGTGTGCTCATTACACTGGTATAAGTCTGCCATTATCCCAAGGGCATCTGCAAGCATGTGTAGATGCCCACAAAAGATGCAGTAATACCAAAAGCGCTCACAAAAATGGAATCAACAATTACTAAATTTTTCATTCAGCCACACATCTGAGCACAGTACACTGGTTCTATGGAGTCCAAAAATATATACCTTTTACTATACCTGTGTATTTGCTTGGCCAAAGCTTGATGGATCCAAACATATATCAATTCCTCCAATATGCTCCCAGAATTCTCTTTGTCCCAACAGATGTTTCCACCTGTTTCCGAAGATTACCTGTATATACAATCAACGCTTAAAAAGGAAAATGATGACAAATTACTATTTTAAGGCTATGTTGACTGTAGCATCACAACAAAAGCTAGTAATGATTGTACCGAACAAAACATGTGCCAAACTTTTATGGAGTAAATGATGGATCCAAACTGGTATATTACCATGTGAAAAAGGTGAAGTCTGAGATATAATTTCTTTCATAATTTTGACTCGTAATTAGACAAGCAAGTAACAAAAACAACAAATTGTCACTTGTAGTCGATTGGATAATGAGTTCAGGGAGCTATAGTAAAGAAACTTTGCAGAATAGTAGATGAATGTTTAGTGCTTCAGCTTAAATTTTCTTCTATGATAGCACCTCACATTTATTTGTACTGAGGAGAAAAAGAAAACCCATTTCAAAGTAGTAAAAAATAGAAAGAGAAAGAATGAAATGGCAAGTAAGAATATTGCAACATTACAGTAAAAAAAGAAAGAAAATCAATGATGAAACAATAACCCCATTTCAAAAGGCAGCTGTGCCAGCAAAGTTGGTAAGAGATATTCTAGGATCTATGACGATCTATGATGGTGACTACACCTAATAGGATTGCATAATTGGTCTAGAAATTGTTCTATAGGGAACTTTCTTCGAACAACCTAACCAAGGGTCTAAGATTTACTTGCACAAAGAGTGGAAACAAGCATAGGTTTGCACATGCCCACACCATGTTCACACAAAACTTTTATGGAGTAAATGATGGATCCAAACTGGTTATATTACCATGTGAAAAAGGTGAAGTCTGAGATATAATTTCTTTCATAATTTTGACTCGTAATTAGACAAGCAAGTAACAAAAACAACAAATTGTCACTTGTAGTCGATTGGATAATGAGTTCAGGGAGCTATAGTAAAGAAACTTTGCAGAATAGTAGATGAATGTTTAGTGCTTCAGCTTAAATTTTCTTCTATGATAGCACCTCACATTTATTTGTACTGAGGAGAAAAAGAAAACCCATTTCAAAGTAGTAAAAAATAGAAAGAGAAAGAATGAAATGGCAAGTAAGAATATTGCAACATTACAGTAAAAAAAGAAAGAAAATCAATGATGAAACAATAACCCCATTTCAAAAGGCAGCTGTGCCAGCAAAGTTGGTAAGAGATATTCTAGGATCTATGACGATCTATGATGGTGACTACACCTAATAGGATTGCATAATTGGTCTAGAAATTGTTCTATAGGGAACTTTCTTCGAACAACCTAACCAAGGGTCTAAGATTTACTTGCACAAAGAGTGGAAACAAGCATAGGTTTGCACATGCCCACACCATGTTCACACACACTTTTTATGGAGTAAATGATGGATCCAAACTGGTTATATTACCATGTGAAAAAGGTGAAGTCTGAGATATAATTTCTTTCATAATTTTGACTCGTAATTAGACAAGCAAGTAACAAAAACAACAAATTGTCACTTGTAGTCGATTGGATAATGAGTTCAGGGAGCTATAGTAAAGAAACTTTGCAGAATAGTAGATGAATGTTTAGTGCTTCAGCTTAAATTTTCTTCTATGATAGCACCTCACATTTATTTGTACTGAGGAGAAAAAGAAAACCCATTTCAAAGTAGTAAAAAATAGAAAGAGAAAGAATGAAATGGCAAGTAAGAATATTGCAACATTACAGTAAAAAAAGAAAGAAAATCAATGATGAAACAATAACCCCATTTCAAAAGGCAGCTGTGCCAGCAAAGTTGGTAAGAGATATTCTAGGATCTATGACGATCTATGATGGTGACTACACCTAATAGGATTGCATAATTGGTCTAGAAATTGTTCTATAGGGAACTTTCTTCGAACAACCTAACCAAGGGTCTAAGATTTACTTGCACAAAGAGTGGAAACAAGCATAGGTTTGCACATGCCCACACCATGTTCACACACACTTTTTATGGAGTAAATGATGGATCCAAACTGGTTATATTACCATGTGAAAAAGGTGAAGTCTGAGATATAATTTCTTTCATAATTTTGACTCGTAATTAGACAAGCAAGTAACAAAAACAACAAATTGTCACTTGTAGTCGATTGGATAATGAGTTCAGGGAGCTATAGTAAAGAAACTTTGCAGAATAGTAGATGAATGTTTAGTGCTTCAGCTTAAATTTTCTTCTATGATAGCACCTCACATTTATTTGTACTGAGGAGAAAAAGAAAACCCATTTCAAAGTAGTAAAAAATAGAAAGAGAAAGAATGAAATGGCAAGTAAGAATATTGCAACATTACAGTAAAAAAAGAAAGAAAATCAATGATGAAACAATAACCCCATTTCAAAAGGCAGCTGTGCCAGCAAAGTTGGTAAGAGATATTCTAGGATCTATGAACGAGTGTAACTTGTTTTTTTTTTTTTTTTTTTTTTTTTTTTTTTTTTTTTTTTTTTTTTTTTTTTTTTTTTTTTTTTTTTTTTTTTTTTTTTTTTTTTTTTTTTTTTTTTTTTTTTTTTTTTTTTTTTTTTTTTTTTTTTTTTTTTTTTTTTTTTTTTTTTTTTTTTTTTTTTTTTTTTTTTTTTTTTTTTTTTTTTTTTTTTTTTTTTTTTTTTTTTTTTTTTTTTTTTTTTTTTTTTTTTTTTTTTTTTTTTTTTTTTTTTTTTTTTTTTTTTTTTTTTTTTTTTTTTTTTTTTTTTTTTTTTTTTTTTTTTTTTTTTTTTTTTTTTTTTTTTTTTTTTTTTTTTTTTTTTTTTTTTTTTTTTTTTTTTTTTTTTTTTTTTTTTTTTTTTTTTTTTTTTTTTTTTTTTTTTTTTTTTTTTTTTTTTTTTTTTTTTTTTTTTTTTTTTTTTTTTTTTTTTTTTTTTTTTTTTTTTTTTTTTTTTTTTTTTTTTTTTTTTTTTTTTTTTTTTTTTTTTTTTTTTTTTTTTTTTTTTTTTTTTTTTTTTTTTTTTTTTTTTTTTTTTTTTTTTTTTTTTTTTTTTTTTTTTTTTTTTTTTTTTTTTTTTTTTTTTTTTTTTTTTTTTTTTTTTTTTTTTTTTTTTTTTTTTTTTTTTTTTTTTTTTTTTTTTTTTTTTTTTTTTTTTTTTTTTTTTTTTTTTTTTTTTTTTTTTTTTTTTTTTTTTTTTTTTTTTTTTTTTTTTTTTTTTTTTTTTTTTTTTTTTTTTTTTTTTTTTTTTTTTTTTTTTTTTTTTTTTTTTTTTTTTTTTTTTTTTTTTTTTTTTTTTTTTTTTTTTTTTTTTTTTTTTTTTTTTTTTTTTTTTTTTTTTTTTTTTTTTTTTTTTTTTTTTTTTTTTTTTTTTTTTTTTTTTTTTTTTTTTTTTTTTTTTTTTTTTTTTTTTTTTTTTTTTTTTTTTTTTTTTTTTTTTTTTTTTTTTTTTTTTTTTTTTTTTTTTTTTTTTTTTTTTTTTTTTTTTTTTTTTTTTTTTTTTTTTTTTTTTTTTTTTTTTTTTTTTTTTTTTTTTTTTTTTTTTTTTTTTTTTTTTTTTTTTTTTTTTTTTTTTTTTTTTTTTTTTTTTTTTTTTTTTTTTTTTTTTTTTTTTTTTTTTTTTTTTTTTTTTTTTTTTTTTTTTTTTTTTTTTTTTTTTTTTTTTTTTTTTTTTTTTTTTTTTTTTTTTTTTTTTTTTTTTTTTTTTTTTTTTTTTTTTTTTTTTTTTTTTTTTTTTTTTTTTTTTTTTTTTTTTTTTTTTTTTTTTTTTTTTTTTTTTTTTTTTTTTTTTTTTTTTTTTTTTTTTTTTTTTTTTTTTTTTTTTTTTTTTTTTTTTTTTTTTTTTTTTTTTTTTTTTTTTTTTTTTTTTTTTTTTTTTTTTTTTTTTTTTTTTTTTTTTTTTTTTTTTTTTTTTTTTTTTTTTTTTTTTTTTTTTTTTTTTTTTTTTTTTTTTTTTTTTTTTTTTTTTTTTTTTTTTTTTTTTTTTTTTTTTTTTTTTTTTTTTTTTTTTTTTTTTTTTTTTTTTTTTTTTTTTTTTTTTTTTTTTTTTTTTTTTTTTTTTTTTTTTTTTTTTTTTTTTTTTTTTTTTTTTTTTTTTTTTTTTTTTTTTTTTTTTTTTTTTTTTTTTTTTTTTTTTTTTTTTTTTTTTTTTTTTTTTTTTTTTTTTTTTTTTTTTTTTTTTTTTTTTTTTTTTTTTTTTTTTTTTTTTTTTTTTTTTTTTTTTTTTTTTTTTTTTTTTTTTTTTTTTTTTTTTTTTTTTTTTTTTTTTTTTTTTTTTTTTTTTTTTTTTTTTTTTTTTTTTTTTTTTTTTTTTTTTTTTTTTTTTTTTTTTTTTTTTTTTTTTTTTTTTTTTTTTTTTTTTTTTTTTTTTTTTTTTTTTTTTTTTTTTTTTTTTTTTTTTTTTTTTTTTTTTTTTTTTTTTGAAATTATATGACAGTTGTGAGGCAAGCTATATTTTATCAAATTGTTTGGTGGTTCACATAAAGGTAGTATCATTGAGATGAGAATACCAAAATGGAAGTAACTCGAAACATTAGGAATTTGATGAAGGAAGAAACTCAAAAAATTTTGTTTAAGGTAGTACATATATATCCAAAGAAGACCCGATGGAATAGCAAAAATGAAATATAGATATTGCGAATTTCATACAATATGCATATTAGGTACGATACCAAGACTAATTAAAAAAATATATTTAATACTTATAGGATACTCAAGAATTACTTCTTGGCAAAACTTTTGAGTGTAAATCTTTTAACTATAGATGAAAATCATATACAACTAGACATAATATTTTTTGGTACTCTAATTAAGTTTAGTAAAATTGAATCGGTTATTGCACTTTGTCTATCAATAATTTTTTGCTACTGCATTCTCAAAGTACCTTCCATACTAACAAGAACTTTCATGATAGTTTAATTGGAAAAATGACATTTTCAATTCGCTAAAGCTAGGGGAAAGAGCAAAGAGCAAAGACTTGAATAAAAGATAAAAGAAGCTGAAGAGTAATGAAAATAAAAAAGAGTGTGGGAGATGGTAGTATCCCATTAAGGTTCAAGGAGTCTAAGAGATCAAGAAATAATTTTAATTGACTATTTTATTTAATAAAATTGTAAAAAATAAAAATATGGTTGATGAATGAGGTGATGAAGTTAGATATTCAAATTTCTTTAATTATAGAGAATTAAGATAAAGAACCACATTATGAAACTTTAAAGAGTGATTTAAGGTATAATCAAATGTAATAATATTATTAAATATAAAGTAAATTGTGTTGAATCTCGGATTTTGATTTTGATGATGAAGTCAATTGTCATTTGTTATCTAATCCATATGTTAAGATAAGTGTGTAGGATTAACTATGATGAAAGTAAGACATGCAGTAGGAGTTGCGCCGAAGTCAAAACTATGATCACGTTGGGGGTTCGAGAGTTCGACGGAAGTCCGGACAGTCATCGGAGGTTCTGTCAGGCGGTGGCACCGCCTGGGCTCAGTCTCCGAGTGAGACTGGGCGGTAGCACCGCCCCTGTCAGGCGGTGGCACCGCCTGGGCTCAGTCTCCGAGTGAGACTGGGCGGTAGCACCGCCCCTGTCAGGCGGTGGCACCGCCTGGGCTCAGTCTCCGAGTGAGACTGGGCGGTAGCACCGCCCCTGTCAGGCGGTGGCACCGCCTGGGCTCAGTCTCCGAGTGAGACTGGGCGGTAGCACCGCCCCTGTCAGGCGGTGGCACCGCCTGGGCTCAGTCTCCGAGTGAGACTGGGCGGTAGCACCGCCCCTGTCAGGCGGTGGCACCGCCTGGGCTCAGTCTCCGAGTGAGACTGGGCGGTAGCACCGCCCCTGTCAGGCGGTGGCACCGCCTGGGCTCAGTCTCCGAGTGAGACTGGGCGGTAGCACCGCCCCTGTCAGGCGGTGGCACCGCCTGGGCTCAGTCTCCGAGTGAGACTGGGCGGTAGCACCGCCCCTGTCAGGCGGTGGCACCGCCTGGGCTCAGTCTCCGAGTGAGACTGGGCGGTAGCACCGCCCCTGTCAGGCGGTGGCACCGCCTGGGCTCAGTCTCCGAGTGAGACTGGGCGGTAGCACCGCCCCTGTCAGGCGGTGGCACCGCCTGGGCTCAGTCTCCGAGTGAGACTGGGCGGTAGCACCGCCCCTGTCAGGCGGTGGCACCGCCTGGGCTCAGTCTCCGAGTGAGACTGGGCGGTAGCACCGCCCCTGTCAGGCGGTGGCACCGCCTGGGCTCAGTCTCCGAGTGAGACTGGGCGGTAGCACCGCCCCTGTCAGGCGGTGGCACCGCCTGGGCTCAGTCTCCGAGTGAGACTGGGCGGTAGCACCGCCCCTGTCAGGCGGTGGCACCGCCTGGGCTCAGTCTCCGAGTGAGACTGGGCGGTAGCACCGCCCCTGTCAGGCGGTGGCACCGCCTGGGCTCAGTCTCCGAGTGAGACTGGGCGGTAGCACCGCCCCTGTCAGGCGGTGGCACCGCCTGGGCTCAGTCTCCGAGTGAGACTGGGCGGTAGCACCGCCCCTGTCAGGCGGTGGCACCGCCTGGGCTCAGTCTCCGAGTGAGACTGGGCGGTAGCACCGCCCCTGTCAGGCGGTGGCACCGCCTGGGCTCAGTCTCCGAGTGAGACTGGGCGGTAGCACCGCCCCTGTCAGGCGGTGGCACCGCCTGGGCTCAGTCTCCGAGTGAGACTGGGCGGTAGCACCGCCCCTGTCAGGCGGTGGCACCGCCTGGGCTCAGTCTCCGAGTGAGACTGGGCGGTAGCACCGCCCCTGTCAGGCGGTGGCACCGCCTGGGCTCAGTCTCCGAGTGAGACTGGGCGGTAGCACCGCCCCTGTCAGGCGGTGGCACCGCCTGGGCTCAGTCTCCGAGTGAGACTGGGCGGTAGCACCGCCCCTGTCAGGCGGTGGCACCGCCTGGGCTCAGTCTCCGAGTGAGACTGGGCGGTAGCACCGCCCCTGTCAGGCGGTGGCACCGCCTGGGCTCAGTCTCCGAGTGAGACTGGGCGGTAGCACCGCCCCTGTCAGGCGGTGGCACCGCCTGGGCTCAGTCTCCGAGTGAGACTGGGCGGTAGCACCGCCCCTGTCAGGCGGTGGCACCGCCTGGGCTCAGTCTCCGAGTGAGACTGGGCGGTAGCACCGCCCCTGTCAGGCGGTGGCACCGCCTGGGCTCAGTCTCCGAGTGAGACTGGGCGGTAGCACCGCCCCTGTCAGGCGGTGGCACCGCCTGGGCTCAGTCTCCGAGTGAGACTGGGCGGTAGCACCGCCCCTGTCAGGCGGTGGCACCGCCTGGGCTCAGTCTCCGAGTGAGACTGGGCGGTAGCACCGCCCCTGTCAGGCGGTGGCACCGCCTGGGCTCAGTCTCCGAGTGAGACTGGGCGGTAGCACCGCCCCTGTCAGGCGGTGGCACCGCCTGGGCTCAGTCTCCGAGTGAGACTGGGCGGTAGCACCGCCCCTGTCAGGCGGTGGCACCGCCTGGGCTCAGTCTCCGAGTGAGACTGGGCGGTAGCACCGCCCCTGTCAGGCGGTGGCACCGCCCCTGTCAGGCGGTGGCACCGCCTGGGCTCAGTCTCCGAGTGAGACTGGGCGGTAGCACCGCCCCTGTCAGGCGGTGGCACCGCCTGGGCTCAGTCTCCGAGTGAGACTGGGCGGTAGCACCGCCCCTGTCAGGCGGTGGCACCGCCTGGGCTCAGTCTCCGAGTGAGACTGGGCGGTAGCACCGCCCCTGTCAGGCGGTAGTACCGCCCATTTATGGCGGTAGTACCGCCAGGACCCTGAAAACATGGGAATTGACATTTTTGAGCTCCAAATTCAAATCAGTTTGGGGCCTATATAAACCCCACCCTTTCATGCATGAAAGGGCACCGAAACTTAGCATTTATTCTGAGATTTTGAGAGCTTAAAAGTGTTGTAAAAGGCTAGAAGTTCTTCTCCCTCTTTTCTTCGAAGTTTTGATCATTCAAGAGAGGAGTGAAAAATTTGTAAGGGTTGTCTCCTAAGCCCGTTAAAAGGAGTGAAACTGTAAAAGGGTGGTTGGCCTTTGCCTATTGAAGGAAGGCCTCTAGTGGACGTCAGTGACCTCATCGGACGAGGAAGCCAAAAGTGGATGTAGGTCAAGATTGACCGAACCACTCTAAATCTCGGTTTGCATTTACATTCTGTTCTCTATCTTAACTGCAACTACTTCCATAGCTTTACTTTAACTGCACTTTACTTGATCTTAAGTTAAAGCAATTTCCGATTCGACTTTCATACTGAAATCGTTCTTATCATACGAACGTCGTTTTAAATCGTCGAAAGTTTTCCGCTGCACTAATTCACCCCCCCCCTTTTAGTGCTCTTGATCCTAACAATTGGTATCAGAGCGGGGTTAACTCTCAATTGGATTAAAACCCAAGAGAGATGGCATACGTCGGAAATCAAGAGGGCCACTCTATTACACGTCCACCCATGTTCAATGGGACGGACTACACCTATTGGAAGACCCGAATGAGGATCTTTCTTATTTCAATGGATTTTTGAACTTTGGAATCTTGTCGAAATGGATTTTCGAAATCTTCTCTTCCAATGATCGATTGGAATGAATTGGAGAAGAAGACTTTCGCTCTTAATGCAAAGGCTATGAATGCCTTATTTTGTGCGCTTGATAAAATGAGTTCAATCGTGTTTCGGTTTGTGAAACCGCATTTGATATTTGGCATACACTCGAAGTGACTCACGAAGGCACAAGTAGAGTGAAAGAGTCAAAAATCAATCTTTTGATACATTCTTTTGAACTTTTCCGAATGAAACCGAGCGAGACTATTGGCGATATGTATACCCGTTTCACGGATGTTGTCAATGGTCTAAAAGGACTCGGCAAAAGTTTTTCGGATTTTGAGCTCGTAAATAAGATTCTAAGATCCCTTCGTAAGAGTTGGGACCCTAAAGTCACTGCTATTCAAGAGGCTAAAGATCTAAACAACTTCCCTCTTGAAGAATTAATCGGGTCATTAATGACCTACGAAATGACTTGCAAAGCTCATGAAGAGCAAGAAGAGATCCTTCCAAAGAACAGGAAGGATATGGCACTTAGAACTTTCGAAGACCTCTTGAGAGAAAACTCAAGTGATGAAGACTGTGACGATGACTTGGCACTTCTAACAAGGAAATTCAAAAAATTCATTAAAAGAAACAAGTTTAAAAATGACTCAAAAAATAAATTTGAACCCAAAAAGGACCAAGTTATTTGCTACGAATGCAAGAAGCCGGGACACTACAAAAGTGATTGTCCCCAAGCCAAGAAGAGAATACCAAAGAAGAAGGCGCTCAAAGCAACGTGGGATGACTCAAGCGCGTCCAAAGAAGAGGAGTCCAACACCGAGCAAGTTGCTCATTACGCCCTAATGGCCATCGGAGATGAGGTAACAAATTAATTGATGCAGATTTATCATTTGATGAATTACTAAATGCCTTCCATGACTTATTTGATGAATGCAAAACTATTAGTAGAAAATATAAATTGCTAAAAAAGGAGCATGATAGTCTTACTTGTAATTTCGACAAATTAGAAATTGAATATCATGATAGTTTAGCTCCATGTAAAAATTATCATGATCTAGAAACTCTCCAAAAGGAGAACTTGCTACTTAAGGACACTTTGAAGAAATTCGATGTTGGTAGCAAGTCTTTGAATATGATCCTTACAAATAAGGGTCATGTTCCTAAAAGAAGTGGAATCGGATTTGTGAGAAGTCCTCACCAAAATCCAACCACCTTTATTAAAGGCCCTATCTTATATGTTCGGCACCAAAGCAAATGCAACTTTTGTTGCAAACATGGACATAGAACTTATCATTGTCCATTCAAGAAAGTTAGTCCAAACAAATTGATTTGGGTTCCTAAAGGAACCACGATAAACTCTATGCAACATGATAAACAATTTAGATCAGTGTTTGAGGCACCCAAAAGTAAATGGGTACCTAAAAATCATCTTTTCTTGTAGAAACATACATCATCACAAGCTAGGAGCAAGAGATGGTACCTTGATAGTGGATGCTCAAGGCATATGACCGGAGATCCATCTCAATTCTCTAAACTCACTAGCATAGACGAAGGCTATGTCACCTTCGGAGACAACAACAAGGGTAAAATCATTGGCAAAGGAACCATAGGTAACAAATCCAACTTCTTTATTGAAGATGTTTTGTTAAAAAAAAAAAAAAAAAAAAAAAAAAAAAAAAAAAAAAAAAAAAAAAAAAAAAAAAAAAAAAAAAAAAAAAAAAAAAAAAAAAAAAAAAAAAAAAAAAAAAAAAAAAAAAAAAAAAAAAAAAAAAAAAAAAAAAAAAAAAAAAAAAAAAAAAAAAAAAAAAAAAAAAAAAAAAAAAAAAAAAAAAAAAAAAAAAAAAAAAAAAAAAAAAAAAAAAAAAAAAAAAAAAAAAAAAAAAAAAAAAAAAAAAAAAAAAAAAAAAAAAAAAAAAAAAAAAAAAAAAAAAAAAAAAAAAAAAAAAAAAAAAAAAAAAAAAAAAAAAAAAAAAAAAAAAAAAAAAAAAAAAAAAAAAAAAAACATCTATGATTGCATTAAAACAAAATAACGTATACACCATTGACATCAATGATCTTTGCAATGAAAAAGGTGTTTCTCGGTTTTGAATGAGGATGCTTGGCTTTGGCATAGGAGATTAGGTCCATGCTAGCAGGAAACTAATCACTCAAATATCATCCAAAGAACTTGTAAGAAGAATTCCTCATATCAGTTCATCAAAGATAATATTGTAATGCTTGTCAATTAGGAAAACAAATTAAGGGTAAGTTTCAAATCTAAGAATCAAATAAGCACCTCTAGGCCCTTACAATTGATCCATATGGACTTGTTTGGACCTATCTCTACATCAAGTCTAAGAGGTAAGCAAATACGCCTTCGTCATTATAGATGACTATAGTAGATACACATGGACTTATTCTTAAAACACAAAAATGAATGCTTAGATATTTTACCAAGTTTTGCAAACTTGTCCAAATGAAAAGGGTTCTATGATTGCGTCAATTAGAAGTGATCATGTGGTGAAAAAAAAAAAAAAAAAAAAAAAAAAAAAAAAAAAAAAAAAAAAAAAAAAAAAAAAAAAAAAAAAAAAAAAAAAAAAAAAAAAAAAAAAAAAAAAAAAAAAAAAAAAAAAAAAAAAAAAAAAAAAAAAAAAAAAAAAAAAAAAAAAAAAAAAAAAAAAAAAAAAAAAAAAAAAAAAAAAAAAAAAAAAAAAAAAAAAAAAAAAAAAAAAAAAAAAAAAAAAAAAAAAAAAAAAAAAAAAAAAAAAAAAAAAAAAAAAAAAAAAAAAAAAAAAAAAAAAAAAAAAAAAAAAAAAAAAAAAAAAAAAAAAAAAAAAAAAAAAAAAAAAAAAAAAAAAAAAAAAAAAAAAAAAAAAAAAAAAAAAAAAAAAAAAAAAAAAAAAAAAAAAAAAAAAAAAAAAAAAAAAAAAAAAAAAAAAAAAAAAAAAAAAAAAAAAAAAAAAAAAAAAAAAAAAAAAAAAAAAAAAAAAAAAAAAAAAAAAAAAAAAAAAAAAAAAAAAAAAAAAAAAAAAAAAAAAAAAAAAAAAAAAAAAAAAAAAAAAAAAAAAAAAAAAAAAAAAAAAAAAAAAAAAAAAAAAAAAAAAAAAAAAAAAAAAAAAAAAAAAAAAAAAAAAAAAAAAAAAAAAAAAAAAAAAAAAAAAAAAAAAAAAAAAAAAAAAAAAAAAAAAAAAAAAAAAAAAAAAAAAAAAAAAAAAAAAAAAAAAAAAAAAAAAAAAAAAAAAAAAAAAAAAAAAAAAAAAAAAAAAAAAAAAAAAAAAAAAAAAAAAAAAAAAAAAAAAAAAAAAAAAAAAAAAAAAAAAAAAAAAAAAAAAAAAAAAAAAAAAAAAAAAAAAAAAAAAAAAAAAAAAAAAAAAAAAAAAAAAAAAAAAAAAAAAAAAAAAAAAAAAAAAAAAAAAAAAAAAAAAAAAAAAAAAAAAAAAAAAAAAAAAAAAAAAAAAAAAAAAAAAAAAAAAAAAAAAAAAAAAAAAAAAAAAAAAAAAAAAAAAAAAAAAAAAAAAAAAAAAAAAAAAAAAAAAAAAAAAAAAAAAAAAAAAAAAAAAAAAAAAAAAAAAAAAAAAAAAAAAAAAAAAAAAAAAAAAAAAAAAAAAAAAAAAAAAAAAAAAAAAAAAAAAAAAAAAAAAAAAAAAAAAAAAAAAAAAAAAAAAAAAAAAAAAAAAAAAAAAAAAAAAAAAAAAAAAAAAAAAAAAAAAAAAAAAAAAAAAAAAAAAAAAAAAAAAAAAAAAAAAAAAAAAAAAAAAAAAAAAAAAAAAAAAAAAAAAAAAAAAAAAAAAAAAAAAAAAAAAAAAAAAAAAAAAAAAAAAAAAAAAAAAAAAAAAAAAAAAAAAAAAAAAAAAAAAAAAAAAAAAAAAAAAAAAAAAAAAAAAAAAAAAAAAAAAAAAAAAAAAAAAAAAAAAAAAAAAAAAAAAAAAAAAAAAAAAAAAAAAAAAAAAAAAAAAAAAAAAAAAAAAAAAAAAAAAAAAAAAAAAAAAAAAAAAAAAAAAAAAAAAAAAAAAAAAAAAAAAAAAAAAAAAAAAAAAAAAAAAAAAAAAAAAAAAAAAAAAAAAAAAAAAAAAAAAAAAAAAAAAAAAAAAAAAAAAAAAAAAAAAAAAAAAAAAAAAAAAAAAAAAAAAAAAAAAAAAAAAAAAAAAAAAAAAAAAAAAAAAAAAAAAAAAAAAAAAAAAAAAAAAAAAAAAAAAAAAAAAAAAAAAAAAAAAAAAAAAAAAAAAAAAAAAAAAAAAAAAAAAAAAAAAAAAAAAAAAAAAAAAAAAAAAAAAAAAAAAAAAAAAAAAAAAAAAAAAAAAAAAAAAAAAAAAAAAAAAAAAAAAAAAAAAAAAAAAAAAAAAAAAAAAAAAAAAAAACCCAATGTTTCATATTTTAAAGTTTTTGGGTGCAAGTGTTTTATCTTGAATGAAAAAGATGCCTTAGGAAAATTTGATGCTAAATCCGATGAAGGAATTTTCCTTGGTTATTCTTCGGTTTCTAAAGTTTTTCGTATATTCAATAAAAGAACTTTAATTATAGAAGAATCCATTCATGTTGTTTTCAATGAGATTTCCGAAATCAAGAAAAATGATTTTGATTCTTTGAATTTAAATGAAACCCCTTCTCCAACTAGCAACTTGGATGCATCCACTTCCGAAACATCCTTACCCAAGGATTGGAAATATGTAGATGCTCATCCTAAGGAGCTAATTCTAGGAGACACATCTAAGGGGGTTCAAACACGTTCTTCTCTTAAAGAATTTTGTGCCAACGCCACTTTTCTTTCCCAAATTGAACCTAAATGTATTGATGAAGCCATGAAAGATGATTCATGGATTATCGCAATGCAAGATGAGTTAAATCAATTTGAGAGAAATGAGGTGTGGAAGCTTGTTCCTAGGCCAAATGACCATTTAGTTATTGGTACTAAATGGGTCTTTAGAAACAAGCAAGATGAATATGGTATCGTGGTTAGAAACAAGGCTAGATTAGTAGCCAAAGGTTTCAACCAAGAAGAAGGTATCGATTACGAAGAAACCTTCGCTCCTGCGGCTAGATTAGAAGCCATAAGGATGCTCCTTGCCTATGCTAGTAATAATAATTTTAAGTTATTTCAAATGGATGTTAAAAGCGCTTTTCTTAATGGCTTTATTTCTGAAGAAGTTTATGTTGAACAACCTCCCGGATTTGAAAATAATAGCCTCACTAATCATGTGTTTAAATTAACTAAAGCTCTCTATGGTTTAAAACAAGCCCCATGGGCTTGGTATGAGAGACTTAGTTCTTTTCGTATATTCAATAAAAGAACTTTAATTATAGAAGAATCCATTCATGTTGTTTTCAATGAGATTTCCGAAATCAAGAAAAATGATTTTGATTCTTTGAATTTAAATGAAACCCCTTCTCCAACTA
Source organism: Musa balbisiana (assembly GCA_004837865.1). NCBI lineage: Eukaryota > Viridiplantae > Streptophyta > Magnoliopsida > Zingiberales > Musaceae > Musa > Musa balbisiana. Next base: position 42,519,174 of record CM017188.1, on the reverse strand, counting down.
GCAACTTGGATGCATCCACTTCCGAAACATCCTTACCCAAGGATTGGAAATATGTAGATGCTCATCCTAAGGAGCTAATTCTAGGAGACACATCTAAGGGGGTTCAAACACGTTCTTCTCTTAAAGAATTTTGTGCCAACGCCACTTTTCTTTCCCAAATTGAACCTAAATGTATTGATGAAGCCATGAAAGATGATTCATGGATTATCGCAATGCAAGATGAGTTAAATCAATTTGAGAGAAATGAGGTGTGGAAGCTTGTTCCTAGGCCAAATGACCATTTAGTTATTGGTACTAAATGGGTCTTTAGAAACAAGCAAGATGAATATGGTATCGTGGTTAGAAACAAGGCTAGATTAGTAGCCAAAGGTTTCAACCAAGAAGAAGGTATCGATTACGAAGAAACCTTCGCTCCTGCGGCTAGATTAGAAGCCATAAGGATGCTCCTTGCCTATGCTAGTAATAATAATTTTAAGTTATTTCAAATGGATGTTAAAAGCGCTTTTCTTAATGGCTTTATTTCTGAAGAAGTTTATGTTGAACAACCTCCCGGATTTGAAAATAATAGCCTCACTAATCATGTGTTTAAATTAACTAAAGCTCTCTATGGTTTAAAACAAGCCCCATGGGCTTGGTATGAGAGACTTAGTTCTTTTCTTATTAAAAATAATTTTACAAAAGGCAAGGTTGATACTACATTGTTTATCAAGAATTTTGAAAATAATTTTCTCATTGTTCAAATTTATGTTGATGATATTATCTTTGGCTCTACAAACGAATCTCTTTGTGAATCATTTGCTAAAACCATGAGTCTAGAATTTGAAATGAGTTTGATGGGAGAATTAACCTTTTTCTTAGGCTTACAAATTAAGCAACTAAGAAATGACATCTTTATTAGTCAAACTAAATATGCTTTAGACTTGCTAAAGAGATTTAATATGGAAAGCTCAAAAGCTATTAACACTCCTATGAGCACATCCACTAAGTTAGAAGTTGATGAAAGTGGAGAAAGTTTCGATCAAACAACTTATAGGGGTATGATAGGAAGTTTACTTTACCTCACTGCAACTAGACCAGATATCATGTTCAGTGTAGGACTTTGTGCTAGGTTTCAATCGAACCCTAAGATATCTCACCTCAAAGCGGTTAAAAGAATATTTAGATATCTTAAAGGTACTACAAATCTAGGATTATGGTATCCGAAAACCGAGAAGTTTGAGTTAATTGCTTATGCTGATGCAGATTTTGCTAGATGTAGATTAGATAGAAAAAGCACATCAGGAACATGTCAATTTTTGGGACATGCTCTTGTTTCTTGGTCATCTAAGAAACAAAACTCGGTTGCACTATCAACAACCGAAGCTGAGTATATAGCAGCTAGTGCATGCTGTGCACAAGTTGTGTGGATGAAAAACACCTTAGAAGATTATAAAGTTCATCTTAAAAATATTCCCATTAAATGTGATAACACAAGTGCTATATGTTTAACAAAGAATCTCATTCAACACTCAAGAACAAAACATATTGATATTAGACATCACTTTATACGAGATCATGTCACTAATCATGATATAGTTATAGAGTTCATTGATACTAAACATCAACTAGCTGATATTTTTACAAAACCTTTAAGTGAAGAACAATTTAATTTCATTAGAAGAGAATTAGGAATGTTAATGTGTCCGAATGCTTGAACTCATTAAATCTATTTTTCGGACTTTCTTGATTCAATAATCAAATCACTCAATTGCTATGATGATTTTACATGATTACATGCCTTAGTAATATGTTGGAAATTATGTATTTTGGATATAAAAATTTCCATGATAATGAGCATGTTTTATCTTCATGATTGTATTGGAAATTCTATAGCAAAACCTTGTCCGAATGCATGAAAGTGTTAAATTTTATTTTCGGATTTTCTTGATACCTTATTCTCTTTCGAATTTAATGTAGCTCTCATAAGCATATGTTATATCGAGTTTGATTCATTGATTTTTGACATGTGGAATCAATTAGCAAATGCATCTTTCATAGGCTTATAATGTGAAAAAATATTTTCACATACATATCTTAAAAAAAAAAAAGGGAAGATTTTTTACTTGCAAGGATATTGATTCACATACATATCTTGATCCTTGTAAAAATGAAGCGTGATTTAATCTTTCCTTGAGATGTTTGTATAATTGGTATCCTATCACTCATTGTTGAAAAATTACCTATCACTCACTTGTGTTTAAAATTTGCTTATATCGTTCTCCTTTTTGTTGATGACAAAGGGGGAGAAATATATGAATTGATGCTATGAGTGTCATATTTGAATTTGAATTATGTTAAAAAAGCTTACATCGAAATATATGGTAAATTGATGATAGAAATGCTATGATTGCTAAACACTTGAAATATTTGCATTATGTTAAGATATCAAGAACTTGCATCGTAATTTCACATGTTGATATCTTACCATATGATGAATTGCTACCATTACTATCATTCACATTTGAAATGTAAAACTTGAAAAAGGATGTCAAGCCTTGACATCATTTTCAGAGAGATACATCATGATAGGAATCATGATGAAAGTATTGATAAGGTTAAACAATCTTAACTTATCAATATGTCTCTTGAATTCAAAGGCTTTGAATTCAAGAATGACTTATCTTGAGTATGGCATATAGATAGGGGGAGTTAAAGTTAACTCCGTTATCAATTGATTGTTATCATCAAAAAGGGGGAGATTGTTGAATCTCGGATTTTGATGATGAAGTCAATTGTCATTTGTTATCTAATCCATATGTTAAGATAAGTGTGCAGGATTAACTACGATGAAAGTAACACATGCAGCAGGAGTTGCGCCGAAGTCAAGACTATGATCACGTTGGGGGTTCGAGAGTTCGACGGAAGTCCGGACGGTCATTGGAGGTTCTGCGGGAACAAATCCGAGAAGTCCAGGAGCTTGCCAAAGAAGCTCATCGGAACTCGCCAAGTGGATCATCGCAAGTCCAGGAGTTTGCCGGAAGTCCGCTGGAGCATCGCCGAGGGTTCGTCGGATGATCGCCGGAAGTTCGCTGGAAGCTCGACGGAAGAAGCGATTGACGCACCGGAGCAAGTTGCAGTAAATGTCTTGAAAAATATTGTAGTTAGCATGATGATTAAGTTAGAAATGGGAGGTGATCCCATTAACTTAATCTTGGGGCAATTGGGCCCTTAACAGACCCAAATTGGGCCGAATGGATCAGCCCATTCGGACCTAAATTCCCTGGTCGGCGGTGGCATCGCCTGGGCTCAGTCTCCGAGTGAGACTGGGTGGGCGGTAGCACCGCCCCTGTCAGGCGGTGGCACCGCCTGGGCTCAGTCTCCGAGTGAGACTGGGCGGTAGCACCACCCCTATCAGACGGTGGTACCGCCCGAGCTCGGTCTCCGAGCTCTGTCAGGCGATAGTACCGCCCATTTATGGCGGTAGTACCACCAGGACCCCGAAAACATGGGAATTGACATTTTTGAGCTCCAAATTCAAATCAGTTTGGGGCCTATATAAACCCCACCCTTTCATGCATGAAAGGGCACCGAAACTTAGCATTTATTCTGAGATTTTGAGAGCTTAAAAGTGTTGTAAAAGGCTAGAAGTTCTTCTCCTTCTTTTCTTCGAAGTTTTGATCATTCAAGAGAGGAGTGAAAAATTTATAAGGGTTGTCTCCTAAGCCCGTCAAAAGGAGTGAAACTGTAAAAGGGTGGTTGGCCTTCGCCTATTGAAGGAAGGCCTCTAGTGGACGTCGGTGACCTCATCGGACGAGGAAGCCAAAAGTGGATGTAGGTCAAGATTGACCGAACCACTCTAAATCTCGGTTTGCATTTACATTCTATTCTCTATCTTAACTGCAACTACTTCCATAGCTTTACTTTAACTGCACTTATTTGATCTTAAGTTAAAGCAATTTCCGATTCGACTTTCATACTGAAATCGTTCTTATCATACGAACGTCGTTTTAAATCGTCGAAAGTTTTCCGCTGCACTAATTCACCCTCCCCCCCTCTTAGTGCTTTTGATCCTAACAAATTGATCTTAAAATATTAAAGTAAATGAAATAATATTATTAAATTATAAATATTATTATGAAACCACATTATAGGAAATTGATCTTAAAATTACAAATAAAACATTATAAAAACAAGCAAATTTTAAAATAAAATAAAATTAATATTATTAAATATAAAGTAAAAACATAAAAGTTTTTAAATTTTCAGAACATATTGGAAATGACTTACAAAGTTTTTTATGATATTTTTTCTTCTTCAAGTATGTGAAATAGGTATTTTTACTAATTTTAAACTTAAAAGATTAAATTTATCATTTTTTCAATTTGGTCTAAACACAAATCACTTGAATATTATGAAAAAAGGTTCAATAAAGTTGTGAAGAAAAAGATATTGTGTAGATCTAAGTGACAATAGTTTTGAGTCCCTATTCCGATGTAATTCACCTCCCACTTTTTCTGAAACTTTCAAAATATCAACAAAAAATCTAAATGACCATATTTTTCATTTTTTAAACTTTTAAAATGAATATTTTTACTTATTTTAGCCATTAAAAACATGAATTTGTACCTTTTTTATTTTTTTCTAATTTAAGATGAATTTACACAAGGTTCATTATCTCATGCCAACCATCGATGTCGGTCCTAGTCGATAGTAGCATACCGTATGTCGGTACACCAATACATACCAATTTTAAAAAAATTGGTCAGAAAATGACTAAAAAATAAAAAAAACTCTTTCTAACCCTTTTTTTTATTCCAATTTAATGCAATTTCAATAAGAATAAAGTGCAAATGAATCATAAATGATTAGTAATTGTAGGTTTTTGGGCCTAAATACCCCCAAATTAGCCTTAAAATAAGATAATGGACCTAATTGACCCTAGATTTAAGAGACACACTACTCACCTTTAACATGATGAGATTAAGTCTAATTACCTCAAATTGGCACAAAAAGTAACATAACAGACCTAATTGAGCATAGATTTAAGATGTAGACATACTAATCACCCTTAACATGCTGTTATTAGATGCCTAATTATCTTCAAATTAGTCCTAAAAATAAGATAGTGGCCCTAATTGTACATAAAATAAAGAAAAATAATAACCCCAAATTATTTACCATTAACTAATTATGATTAGGCAAAATTAGCCTACTATGCACCTGAAAGTATGATAATGGACCTATTTGGGCCAGACATTCTAATCACCCTTAACATGCTGTTATTAAGCCTAATTATCTTCAAATTAGCCCTAAAAATAAGATAATGGCCCTAATTGTGCAAAAAATAAAGAAAAAGAATAACCCCAAATTATTCAGCATTAACTAGTTATGATTAGGCAAAATTAGCCTACTTTGTGCCTAAAAGTATGATAATGGACCTATTTGGGCCTAACATTAAGGGTAATACACTAATCAACCATAATTGTTCATAATAAGATACTAATATGGATCTAGTTATGTCAAAAGATAACTGAAACGTAGAAAAACCATAAATTACCCTTTTGAAATTTTTGAATCCCTATTCACAAACAATGTAAATAACCCCAAAAACACTGAAATTTTCAGAAAACTTAGAAATAACTTGTAAAACCTAAATGACCATTTTGCAACCATTAAAATAAGTATTTTTGTTAATTTCTGCCCTTAAAGGTTGAATTTATCCTTTTCTTTATTTTATCATATCCTATTTAAGATGAATCTATAACTACTTTGAGCCAAAAATCACTTGAATATTTTGTCTAATTTTGTAAAAGGCCTAAGTTATACTATTTTTTATTATTTTTGAATGAGTTTATACTATTATTTTTAGGGTCTTTTTAAAAACCTCGAAATGATTTACAAAGGCCTAAATGACTTGTTTCCATTTTTAAGGCTTTAAAATGGGTATTGCTTACTAATTTTGACCTTAAAAGGTTGAACTTGTAATTTTTATTTTGTCCAATTTAAGGTGAATTTTCAACCACCTTGGACCAAAAACTACTTGAATATTAAAAAAAATTCTGAAGCTAAAGAAAATATTATTTTTAGAAACCTGAGCTACATTACTTTGAAAGAATTTATATTGTTTTTGGGTCACTTCTCAAAAACAATGTAACTAACCACCACTTGTCCCAAAAATGTTCAAATTTTAGAAAGAGTTAAATGATCATTTTTTTAATTTTTTAATCATTAAAATGTGTATTTTTACTAATTTCTACTCTTAAAGATTGAATTTATCCTTTTTTTCAATTTTTGTCCAATTTAAGGTGAATTGTAAGTTTGTAACTACTTTGGGCCAAATCACTTGAATATTATTAAAGAGGGTTTTCTAAAGTTTTGTAGAAAATTTTTTTTCGGAGACTTGTTTTTTATGTCACTAAAAAACAATAAAACTCACCTTCCAGTTTTCTAAAAAATTCTTAAATTTTCAAAGCCCTAAATGACCTTTTTTTTATTTTTTTAGATCTTTGAATTGTTCTTTTACTCATTTCAACCCTTAAAAGGTTGAATTGTCATTTTATAATTTTACCTAATGTAAGATAAATTTACAACCACTTTGGATCCAAAACCACTTGAATATTATTAAAAAAATTTAAAGTTTAAAAAAAATATTGAGACTGAGTTAACCAATTTTCGAATGGGACTTCACTGGTTTTTTCAGTCTATATTCAAAAACAGTTTAACCTCATTTCAAAACAGTGTAACTCAACTCCCACTTCTTTTAAATTCCTAAATTTTCAGTAGACCTTGGAAATTTCTTACTAAGAACTAATTGATCTTTCCTTTTTCCAATTTTTTGAGCCTTTAAAATTATATTTTTTATTCATTTCAGTCCTTCGAAGGTTAAATTATTTCTTAATTTCATGAAGATGAATTTATAACCACTTTGAAGCAAAAACCACTCGAATATTATCAATGAGGATTTTCTAAAATTTTAAAGACATTATTTTTTAATGTGGTTATACTATTTTTGGATCAATATTAAAAAATGGTTGAACTCCATTTAGTATAACTTAACTCCTAATCATTTCAAAATGTACCTAAATTTTTTGAAAACTTAAAAATAACTTAGAAAGACCTAAATGACCTTTTTTTCATTATTCAGCCATTAAAATGAGTATTTTACTAATTTCAACCTTAAAAGATTGAATTTGTGTATTTTTTATTATGCTCAATTTAAGATGAATTAACAACCACTTTGGGTCAATAACCACTTGAATATTATAAAAACAGATTGGGGTTATACTGTTTTTATCTCTATTTTAAACTGGTGTAACCTCAGTCTCTAAACAACATAATTCACCTCCTATTTTTTCTAACAATACACTGGAATACACTGGGTCAAAAACTTATTAATATTATCAAAGAATATTTTCTGAAGTTTTGAAGAAAAACTATCTTTTTGGAGTTACATTATTTTTAAACATGATTATACTTCTTCATAACCTACTTTAAAAACAGTATAACTCATCTTTCGCTTTTTCTAAAAAAAAAATTAATTTTCCATAGAATCTTGAAAATGATTTGTAAATTCCTAAATGACCACCTTTTATCTTTAAGCATTCAATCTTTAAATTAAATGACAAAAATTCAGTAAAAATACCTATTTGAAAGACCTAAAAATGAAAAAAATCAAAGACTCATAAGGAGTCATAAGGAGACTTTACTAGAAACAAGGTTTGTTGTATCGTAACGTACCACCCGTTATGAGTGGTACATACTAGTTCGACATGAGAACAGTATGAGCAGTACATACTGATTTGTCGGTAAGCCCTACGATACCATGTATTAGTATGTTGGCACAATTCTAAACGTACTATACCGATGATCGATCAATATATCATCACGGACCAGTAAGGCAAACCATGATTATAAACACTAAAAAAAGACTTGAATTTTTATTTAACTAGAAATATTACCTTATGCAAAGCTTAGTGGTATAAAAAGATCCATGTTGACCCTTGGTTGAGATAATACTCTAGCTAGTTGGTATTATTTATCATGGAAATCAACCTAATGTCATATTTATTATTATATATTTAAAATTCTCTTTGTTGTCATATCGAATCCTCAATCTAAAGGTGACATATTAAGGTATCTTATAATATCAGTATCCCCTATTTGTATCTAGTTCTAGGCTTTATCATGGATTGGTTATTCAATTGATTCAGCTTAAAGATTAGTGGTGCCGACAATAGCTTTCAAACTGCTGCTTGGGTTATTGTAGTCCTTCAGGATTATACTAGCCGAACCAACAAGCAGTACACTGACCATACTTTACCAAGGCTTTTAAAATAAAAGCCTGCCCATTCTAAGCTTTATAATAAGGTAGTCCTGGATCAAAGGCTTTGAACCTATATCAGATCCTAACAAGTAAAACATAGCTCTCCAGGGCTTGAAACATTCAACCTTGGGTCAGGTCTCAATGACTTTTTCTTCTTGGCGACAATGAAAAACATAAGATGAGGAAGAGAAAGAGAAAAAGAGAAGAGGAAGATCCTTCTTCCACACCATTGTTTTCTGTCTCCAACATATCCAATCTCCATTATTAAGCAAAGAAAAGGAAGATAATTTATCTACCTGAAAGTTCCCTTTTTAATAGTTCCTATGTAATGGATATTGACATAATATATATCAAGCAAGTAATCAGAAAAAAACTCAAAGATGAGCAGAGACCCATCTATAGCAACAGTTAATAGAATACAGATAACCTAATATTAAAACATTAAGAATAGACACGTGTACCATTCACATACATTGCTGTTTGATGTCTGAAAGTTAGCCCATATTGAGTGAATTAAATGGTTGCTACTTCTTGCTCCACCATTTCTCCACAAAAACTGCAAAGCATAATACAAGAAATAGTAAAAGAGAAAAAATATATATAGGAAAACCTTTTGGGAATCGAGAAGCAATTAAATAAAGAACTTACATTAGACAAAGCATTCAACTTTTCATGATTCTCCGAGTGTTCATTTCTTGAGTTCCAAACAAGTGAAATCTGTACTTTTCCTGGAAAAAAAGAAACGAGACTTAAATCTCATATTCTGACAATAAACCATAGAGAAAGCATGCTGCTAAGATTCACTAACCATTTTGATATCTGTCTGAAACTGGCAGAGATGTATTATATGTTGTTACAGCCATCTGAAATTCCAGGATTACGGTGAATAAACAACTGAGAGAACTTGGCTATGATACCAATTGTTAGGATCGTAAAGGCACTAAGAGGGAGGGTGAATTAGTGCTTTCAAAAAATTTCGATTTGAAAGTTCGATCAATAAATCCATATGGAAAATGTGATTAACAAAAAGTATGAGTAAGGATTGCTTAGTAAGTAAATCAGTATGTAATAGTAAATCAAAGCAAATAAAGAAATGCAAACCAAATTTATAGTGGTTCAATCGTCCTGACCTATGTCCACTTTCGATTCCTCTTCTTTCGAGACCATCAGCTACCTTTGTTATAACTATTTCTTTCAATGGGCAAAGATCAACTACCTTTGTTATAACTATTTCTTCTTTTTATAGGTTTAGGAGAGAACTTTTACACCCCTCTTTTACAAAAGACCTTTCACCTCTCTTAAGAATAACTTCTAGACTCAACACTTTTCAAGAGTTTACAACACTTTAAAATCACAAGCTTTTCATGCTTTGTCAAGCAAGCATGAGTGTGGTATTTATAGGCCTCAAATGACTTCAGAAATAGAGCCAAAAGTTCAAATCCCCGGGTTTTCGGGGTATTGGTAGTACCACCGCCTGACAGTCTAAGCATCGGCGGAACCACCAGCTGCCTGGGTGGAACCACCGCCTGACACAGCCTGGGAGACTATGTTCTGGCGGTACCACCGCTAGTTTAGGTGGTACCACCGCTGACTCTAGTAGTACCACCATCGAGTTTTATGGAAAAGTACATTTTGTGCTCACAAGCGGTTCCACCGCCTAGCCCAACCTCAGGTCATTGAATTAGCCTTCCAATAGGCCCAATTCAATCCTAATTTTGACCAATGGGCTCCTAATCAAGTTGGCATGGTTACACCCAAAACTAACTCAATTAGACACTTAAACTACTTCGATCAAGACACAATGATTACAATCATAAAGCCTACGTTCTCCGACATGTCATTAGTTCATCCGGCACTTTGTCCAAACTTCCAGCGCGTCGTCCTTTCCTTCGACATATTGCCCAATCCATCGGCATGTTGACCTCCCGCAACATCCGATCTTTTTGGTGCAATGCCCGATCCTTTTGGCCCGATACCCGATCTCTGACATAATGTACTCCGACCCAACATCTTATTCTCCAGCTTCAATCGATTTGCCTTTACATGATCGAAGTTTGTCCTATGTCATTTTTCTCAAACACTCATTAGTTCATAAACTCATCAATTGATTTCATCATCAAAATTCAAGATTTAACAAGGACGTTCCTACGATATTTGACCCTCCTTCTAGCGCCAAAATGTTAACACACACAGACTGTCGACTGGTGAGTCGGCCCGGTTGGTTCTCTGCCAAAAGTGCAGGTCCCTTCCGGTGACTCTTGCTGGTTGACGAAGAGAGCAGACGTTGCCCAAGGAAGCTGTAAGAAGAGGTAATACGCTAGGAGCAGCTCAATCTTCGAGCGGTGAAGCTTGGTTTGGGGGTTGGGCGATCTCCTTTGCTGAGTAGCTTACTGGTTGCACCTTCGATCTATGTCGATGACCCTGCACAATAGGCTCGACCCCTCCGATGGTTAAGTCAGGAAAGTAGAAGGGGAGGAATACAACAATATCAACAATGAATTAAGAGAGTAAAGAGTCTCTTTTTCTTGTCTACCCTGGCTTGGCCCGGGGTATGACTTTTATACTTAAGCGCTGGGTGGAGCAAATGGACCTTCGTCAAGGATGACGCCTCCCAAGGGCAACGTGGTTGAAACATTTAATGTGGGCGGCTTATCGACGCATGCTCCCAAGGGCAACGTTTAGGGACTATTGGTATGACGAGCCATGCCACCGACCATTAATGTGGTGCAGATTTATTTTCCCAACTGCGAGATCGATGAGAAGTGGTTCCTACGGGCCCACTTAGGGAAGTCGAGGCAGGTGCCTGTCGGTAGTCGTAGGGAGTAGGTGGCTCCGGGCCTTCATTTAGGTGTTGCTTACCTGACGGGTGAAGTTGGGGGGTGCCAGGATTCATCTCTATCAGGATCATTCCCCAATATCCGTACACGAACTTCATCTAGTTCTTTGTTTAACCTATAAAAAATTAAAAGGCTCGATCTCTCTCAAGCATTTTTATATATCGAGCAATACTAGTAGCATATCATCACTCAAAATCATAAAAAATATCAAGCTCTTGCCAGAGTGTCTTCCAAGTATTCTTCAAGGTATTAAAGTATTTTATAACACTAGTATTACTTTGTTTAAGCTCTTTAATCATGTTTGTAATCTCAAATATTTGGGCTGAATTCCCTAGGGTTTTTAATCTCGTACCGTATCGCCCGATACGAGTGGTACATATCGATTCACCAGCCTATCAGCACGCAAACTGCATGCTACCGAGTGGTATCAGATTTTTGGCCCCGCATTAGGGGATACAGGGCTGTACCGGGTGGTAACAATCAAAATTTTGACCGTTACCGACCTATACTGTATGGGTTGATTTCAATCGTTACTAACCTGTACCAAGCGGTAACAGTCGAAACCGACCATTACCGAATTATAACAGTTTTCAAACGGTTAATTTGACCGTTGGAGGCATCCTAAAGGGTTTTTAAACCCTTTCCTCCCTCCTCTTTCAATCCAGTTTATTGATACTCTCTCTTAAACTCTTTCAAACACATTTTTACTCACAATCTTTCTCTTATTCTTACATTTTCATTCTCCTAAACTCAACAAAGCAACGATTTATGGATTGGATCAAATTTAGGAGGCTAATTTAGGAGGATTAACATACATGTAGACACAGAACGAAACTCATCATATTCACAATCGTTGTATTATATAGAATCTTATAGCGAACAGTAGTACGGTGATGGTTGGTTATACTTCTCCGAGTAATAGTATGATACGAAGCAGTAGATCAGTAGCGAAAGTAAAAGTTCTAACATTCACCAATACATGCCTTAGGAGCCGCCTCAAACACATGTGATTCACGATGATCAACCTACTACCATCATCACATTGATGCACCAATGACATACGGTGTATCAATACACTATGTCATAGGATCAATTTCAGAATTAGATACGACAAACATATCATATTGATATGCAGATACATAGGATCGAGGGCCCCGATCCACCACCTATGGAGGCCCGTCATTCGTTTTGGTGGTAGAATCAAGTATATCTACACATATGATTACTTAATTCATTTGAATCTTAAAGTTTAAATTGTATACAAAAAAATATAACAATTCAAATAATTTTTTCGTAGATAATTCAATATTAATGGAAGGACTATCCAAAACGAACCGAAATTGTGAAACTTACACAAAGCTACTCCTTAAAGCCCGAAAAAGATATGTGACACTATTCTTACCTAATTTACATTAGTTTTGCTAAAACTATACTAAATGTATATTTATTTCTAACTTAAAAACCCTATCCTAACTTTTTTTCCTTTTTTTCAGGTTTTCTCGGAGAGTTTTATGCCTATTTTAAGCGTACCACTCAATATGCTAGTATGTACCGTATCGAGCAATGCTCGTTATGCCGGTATGATACAAGATTAAAAACCTTGGAATTCCTCATATCTGAATGTCTTGACCACAACATCTCATAACTCCTTTGCTATTGATAAAAACATATATGTTTGGCCAATTTCTAGTTCCATAGAGTTTATCAACCGTGATATGATCATGGAATTTTTAGAATCCCACGATTAAAATGGATCATCCTCTACAGGTGTCGTTGTTAATCTGATCACATTGCCGATTTTTTTTCCCTCGAATATACAACTTTACAGACTGAGACCAACAAAGAAAGTTTTGTTTGTTGAGTTTATATGTTGTAATCAGCAAGGATGGATTGTCAGCTAAGTTGTTTGTTGGAGATGGAAGCATTGGTTTCATCTTCTCTCCTCTGGACATAGTAGCACAGGTTCCTCACAAGTAAACAACGAAAAAGAAATAGTTAGGGGCTGATCCGAAGAGTGGCAGAATAGAAGAAAAATGATTTCTATAGGAATCGAGCTCTAATTCTATAAACACAAGGGAATATAGTTTTTCTCATTCATACTCCTTTCTGTATACAAAGGAAGACATATAAGCCGATTACAAACTATACAACTAAGGAAATTGATTTTGTACAATATTTCATTCTAATCTATTTTCTATAATATGGGCTGATTAAGTTGCCCAACCTTAAGTATGAGATTATAGAATCCCTTAATTATGGGATTTTCCACACCTATTCCTAGCGATTAATCAATTAATAAAACATCTTCATTAGATCCAGCAAGGAGTGAGGTATTGGCACCAGAAGTTTTAACATAATGTTTTAGTTAGGACAATTGACAATCAACAGCAACAAAAAGAAAATGTGCAACAAGATCTATGGATCCATTTTATAAGGTTTGATCAATTTCTTCACCAGATCTTAAAATGTGCAATTTTCCACGTAAAACAATTATGGAGTTCCTTGTAACAAAATTCATCTGAATCACCTATATCTGCATTCTTCACCAGCATGTGAAGATGAGAAATCGACAACACAGTGATCATGCAAGACAGTTTACCTTGGTGACAAAGTAAATTTGAGTGGAGAATTGTTATGATGCAGAATAGAATAAATCTGAACTCCAGAACTATTCAATCACCATGTCTTCAAAAAATGGAACCTATGAGTGCTAGGATGTGTTTGATCAGCACCAGATGAATAAGGCAAGCGGCTGGCTTATTTTGGTTAAGGTTTTAGATGGAAACTGGGATTTGATGACCAGCAACCCTCTCTCAAGATGGAAATCATAGAACATTCAGGTAATATAGCAAGTTCTAAACTGAAAAGGAAAGAAGAGAGGGGTGATATTACAGCTATATTGTAGTGCTGGTATTGTAGTGGTACTATAGCAATACAACAGCACACGAGTAATTAATTACATTTAGCATTCTTTATGTAATAAATGGAAAATTCATAGACTAATACAGAGTCATAGTTAGGTACTATAGTGGATGTATATCTTCAAGAGTACCTCATGAGAATTTTTATTATGGAAAAGAGCTAGTTGAGTTAGTAGTTCTTTTGTTAGTATTAACTCTTGGGTAGTCAATTTTCCTCAGAGAAATGGATTTTATCATGACAGAAGCATCATTGGCATCACATAAGACTGTTGAAGCTTAACAACTATTTCAAAGAAACAAGAAAAGAATAAGGAATTAAAAAATTAAATGACTGCCTAAATATTACCCTGATACTTCAACAAGTAATTTGTACTCCATAGAACTTGAGTTCACTTTGAAACTCTTTTAATGGGGTAAAAGTGGGCAGCAAAATAACTACTGAGAAAAAGTATATTTGAGCACTTATTTCTACCATATCAAAAATTGAAGATGAATAACAATATTATAGAGATCTAATTGACCCACAGATCCTGGTTATGTAAAGAGAACTTTATATTTGAAGTGAAAAGAAAAGCCAGGGATGATGGTAGCAAGGTTCATAATTTCATACCGAACCGGAGTTTCGAACTCAGCTCGGTATGGTATGGTATAAGTATACCGAGCGATACGTTGCCTCGATACTCCCCGCGCTATGCCCGCGTGAGGAGGAGGTTTCCTTCTCCCCACATGAAAAAAAAAAAAAAAGGCTCAGTTTCTACCCGTGTGGGGAGAAGAAACCGTTTCCTCCTCTCCGCATGAAAAAAAAACAAAGAGAAGGGCGACGCCGCCCGGTTTCCATACCCAAAAAAAAGGAAAAAGAAATGCAATGTCGCTCGGTTTCTGCCCATGTGGGGAGAAGAAACCGAGGTTTCCTTCTCCCTGCGCAAAAAAGTAAAAAAAAAAAAGCCTCGTTTCTTCTGCCTGCGTGGGGAGAAGAAACTGCTTCTCCTCGTGACATTGCTGAGGCTCTTCTCTCCCCACGCGGACGAGGAGAAGTCGCCGATGACGTCGAGGCCTCATCGCCTCAAATGAGGAGGCGACATCATCTGCGACATCCGGCGAGGGAGGGCGACGACGGATCTTCAGGTTTTGTCTTTTCTTCTCCCTCTTCTTTCTTCTCCCTTTACTAATATCATTCAGTAGGGGCGGTGATGAACAATTTAGGATAATATCACAAGTGTGGTATTCTATACAATCACAAAAATCAATATTTACCGCATGTTCATATCATTACACATATTAACTTAACACTCCAAAATCTTAAACATAGGAGGTTCTTTAAACTTTTACAAAACTTATAAGTTAAGATTTACCATCAACATTCCATTAGACACCAAGTGAACTTGTACAACAAAAATTATATCATCCACTAAAGGTTTGTCCTAAAATCTTCTAGCTTTCCACAGTCTCAACCCAATTTAAACATTTTAGTAAGCGACAAGCTATCCTGAAAAATTTATATAGCAATAGAGTGAGCAAATAGAGCTCAGCAAACGACTAACATATCCATAGCGAAAAAGGACAGTTTCAAACAAATAAGGTACCAAATACAAGGCAGGGATACAAGAGTTCATAGATAGCCACTCAACGAATGCAGAATTCAATGTTATTTCATTCGAAGCATGTTTTGTTCATAACAAGGGAGTAAAGACTAATTGGAGCATATCAATGGCATAAGGAGCATTTCGGATATCAATGGCGTATAAAATGTTTCAGAACATATCAATGGCATATGAAACATTTCGGAGCATAACAATGGTGTATTAAATGTTTCGGAGCATATCAATGACGTATGAAATGTTTTAACGTATATCAATGGCATATGAAATATTTCAAAGCGTATCGATGGCATATGAACATTTCGGAGGCATAAGAAGCATTTTGGAACGTATCAAAAAATAAATACGAAACAGAAGCTCAAACATCGTATTTGATATTGCATTCATTTCATTCTTATCCAAAGCACATATAGAAGCATATAACCAAAGCTCTAGATATCATATCAAACAGATAGAAGGTGAAGTGGGATCCCAAACATAATCTCTCACATTTGGGAGCGTCATCCATCCATGTCTAGATGAAGCCAAAGGGGGCCGACAGAGCATCGAGGGCTCTAAGCATACACCCTTTACCATTTCTGGCAAAAGTCTAGTTAATCCCTTTACCATTTCTGGCAAAGGTCTAAATAATCCCTTTACCATTTCTGGCAAAGGTCCAAATAATCCCACAAACACCAGAGTACAAAAGGACATTGTGAACAATAAAATTGGCACATCTCGGAAACACATGCGGAACAATGGAATGCATATGCCTATACGAAACATTGCGATACAAACATAAAGTTTATATAACAGATTCAGGTATGCAAATACTTGTAGGACAAGAGTATATAGGAATTCGAAATAATAATATAAAGCTTAACTGAAATAAGAATTTCAGCTGAAATCAATTTCCAAAGAGACGAAACAAGAATAGGCGAAATCGACGAAAGCTCGATTCTCACAGAATTTAATAGGCAAATTTCATGAACTATTTGAATAACCATTTATGCTCCAATTTGTACATGATAGGTGTCATTCGAAAGATGTATCAATCTAGTTTTAGATAAATCAAGATTTGAATGAATTAGAGTTTCCAACATGGAGTTATCAATAGTTTAGTAACTAAAGGTCAGAGAACATTCTCTATATTTTGCAGAATTCATAGAGTTGATTAGAACAGATGCTTCAATAGTCATTTATGCTCTAAATCATTCAAATTAGATATACACAGAAATATTTTTGAGTCTAGTTTCTGATAAATCATGTTTTGCATAGAAAAGAGTTTCTAACAGAGAGTTATAAGCAAAAGAGTATTGAAAGGTCAAACCAATAGTCTCTATTTTATAAATTTCATAGGGTCGACTGAAATAACAGTTTGGGTAAGTAATTGGACTCCAAATTTATCATTCTTGGTATCAAAATAAATATCTGTGAGTCTATTTTCGGATGAATTTGATCTATCCTAAAGAAAAAATTGGTACAGAAAGTTATGGCTAGAACAATGCAAAAAGGTCAAATCTCAAAAACATTTCAGATTCACAATTTTATTTCGAAACGACAAAAATATCATGTATGAAGCCAAAATCTTCCAAATTTTTCAAAATTAAAATGAAATCAAAGATCAAGATTTCTATAAGAAGGGGTTAGAACACTTGCCTTAGAAAAATTTGAGTCTCAAATGTGTGGAATTGATGTAAAACCTCAAGCCAAAGCAAAGCTTCTTCTTCCTCTACTTCAATTCCTCTTTCCTTCTCTTCTCAAACTTAGGCTGGTTACAGCTTCTTTGTTAAGTTTTCCTTTAGTTTCTCATTTAATTACTTAGGTTTGGCTAACACAAGGATTGCTAGGTGGCAAGCATGCATGAAAGAAGCCTATGTGTCATCCAAAGAACAAACATAGGTGGCACCATCCTTAGGTTAGCTAGTGACACATGTCCTTCATTTTTTTTTTAAAACTTAATATGAATCTTTCACAAATCATATCCAATTGCTAAGATTTACATTTAGGTCCCTACATTACAAAAAAGCCCTTACAAAATTTTCAAAAATGAGAGATGTTACACTCTCCTCTCCTTAAAAGAAAATTTTAGTCCTCTAAATTTGTCGTACCTCCTTCGACCACTAATTTAGAAGCTTTGAAATATTATTCAATGAAAGCATATACTCTAGCATGGGCTGATGGTCTAGGAGGCAGTAGCTCTTTCTTCTTCTTCAGAGGGCAATATTTTATTTTATAATCCAACTTTCCACAAGCAAAACAGGCTCCAATTACCCAAAAACATTGACTTATTTCATGATTTAACCCACATCTTGCACATGATTGAGTCCTCTGTGATGACTTTTCTTTCTCAATAGTGACTTTTCTTTCTCAACTCTAGATTCCTTTACCTTCTTGTTTCTTATTTCAGATTCATTCCCTCTATTACTTTTGCTGATAAACTTGTCCTTATCTTTCTTACCCCTGATTTACTGAATTTCCTCCAAGTTTCTTTCAATTATCAAAACTCTTTCTACCAAATTAGTATATGCTTGGAGTTTTAAGGCTAATATCCGACTTTTTATTACTGGCCTTAGGCCCCTTTCAAATTTCTTTGCTTTTCTAGTTTAATCATCAGTTATATGGGTGGTAAATCTAGAGAGTTCAGTGAATTTAGATTTATACTGTGCTATCGTCAAGTTTCCTTGGATAAGATTCAAGAACTTCAATTCTTTTTACTCTTTAATGCAATTTGAGAAATATTTATCGTTGAACTTTTCTCCGAATACCTTCCATGTGATTGACTCATGTTTGACTTCAGAAATCCTTTTAATCATTCTCTATCAGTGCTCAGCCTCTCCTTCCAATATAAAGGCGGCAACAGAAACCTTCTAATCATCAGGGCAATTTAAGATGTCAAATATTTTCTCTATCTGCATCATCTATCGTTCTACTATCATTGGATCAGGCTCACCACTAAAACTGGGATGACTGAGCTTCTTAAACTGTTCAATTCCCAACCTAGTATGGTTTGATGTCCCCATTCCATCATTTCTTCCTTGTCGGACTTGTTGCATCACTTTTGTCATAGTCTCTAGAGTTCTCATAATACCACCCAATTGATCAGAAGTAGATGCAACAGGCGAACTAGATGATCTCATCATCCCTGCTTCCTAAAAACAACAAAAGAGATTGTTTTTTTATGAATCTCTAAATAAAATCACTAAACCTCAAATTTTATTACGTATCTAACATATCAAAAATCTTAGTGATCCTCAAAATTTATTACGCATCTAACTATCAGAGTATGATTTGAGGATCACTGAGATATTTGATATGTTTGATGTGCAAAATATATTGATGTCTAGTAAACTATAGTGACCAGTGAAAAATTACTTTGATGTCTTTTAGGAATCCATGATGTTGAAGACATTGGGTCCTCTTGCTTCATCTTCTTTTGAGTAATCGAGTGAGATGAAAGTGTTGATCGGGGACATCAAATTAGAATGGACTAGGAATGAGATAATTTAATATGCTTATTCCTCCTAGTTTTAGTGGTGAGCCTGATCCAATGGTAGCAGAACGAAAAATGATACAGATACAAAAAATATTTTATGTCTTAAATTATTCTGATAATTAGAAGGTTTCTTTTGCCGCCTTTATGTTGAAAGGAGAGGCTAAGCACTGGTGGAGAACAATAAAAAGGATTTCTGAAGTCAAACACGAGCCAATCACATGGAAGGTATTCGGAGAAAAGTTCAACTATAAATATTTCTCAGATTGCATTAGAGAGCAGAAAGAATTTGAGTTCTTGAATCTTATCCAAGGAAACTTGACGATAGCATAGTATAAATCTAAATTCACTGAACTCTCCAGATTTGCCACTCGTACAACCGATGATGAAACTAGAAAACCAAAAAAATTTGAAAGGGGCCTAAGGCTAGCAATAAGAAGTCAGATATCAGCCTTAAAACTCCAAGCAAATGCTAATGTGGTAGACAGGGCTTTGATAATTGAAAGAGACTTGGAGAAAATTCAGGAAATCAGGGGTAAGAAAGATAAGAACAAGTTTATTAGCAAAAGTAAGAGAGAAAATGAATCTGAAATAAGAAACAAAAGGGTAAAGGCATTTAAATTTAAAAAAGAAAAGTCATCACAGAGGACTCAATCATGTGCAAGATGCAGGGTAAATCATGAAACAAGTTAATGTTTTTGGGTAACTGGAGCCTGTTTTGCTTGTGGAAAGTTAGATCATAAAATAAAAGATTGTCCTCTAAAGAAGAAGAAAGAGTCAATGCCTTCTAGACCATCAGCCCATGCTAGAGTATATGCTATCACTGAATAAGATTCCAAAGCTTCTAAATCAGTGATCGAAGAAGATATGACAAATTTAGATGACTAAATTTTTCTTTTAAGGAGGGGAGAATGTAACATCCCTCATTTTTTTAAATTTTATAAAGGCTTGTTTGTAATATAGAGACTTAAATATAATTATGTTAGGACTCTAGCTAGGAGAGTCCTAATTGATAGGGGCATTCATATAAAACCTACCTAAGCCGACCCTTATTAAAGAGGTGAAGAGGCCGGCTAGGGTTTGGAGGTTATTTCTTAGAGAAGAATTAGGAGTTGTAAAGGAATAAGAGTCTTGAGTAGGAGTCCTATTAGGAGTTGGTTAGAAGTAGGAGTCTTGAGTAAGAGTCCTATTAGGAGTTAGGGTTTAGAAGCCCTATAAATAGCCATGTATTCCTCCTCTTTTCATAAACAATAGATGAATCTTTTCTGCAGCCTTTGAGCAGCAACTTGGAGGAAGGAACCCCTATAGAGTTCCAGGAGGTCGATCCCCTAAAGAGATCAACCCCAAGCTTAGAATCTGCATGGGTTCTAACACTTGGTATCAGAGCAGCGTTTTTGGCGTCTCGCTGCCCTTCCACAGCCATCAATCATCTCTCCACAGCCGCCCAAAGCAATTCCCACAATTGCTTAAAAGATCGTCGCCAAATTCCATCGTCATCTCCACCACCGCGGATCATTCTTTGATCTCCTTGTGAATTGCAACAGGTTCTGGTTTCGTACCTTACTGCTGCTGCAATTTAGTTATCCTTATTCAAAAATCTAAAAAAAAAAAATTGTTCCTATATTGCTGCATAAACTTTTCGTCACAAAGTTTTCATCTCTACGACGAAAGATACATTGCAGAATTCCAACTGCATAGCATAGTCTGTTTGATCTTGCTACTATATTTTTTCTATCCAAATCTCTACGAAATTTTTATGACAACTTTGAAACTTCCTAACAGCAGATTTCCCTTTGGATTTGTCAAAAAATTCTCAATATAAATGATTGATCTTTTACGTCTAATCTGCTATACTTGAAAATCTGCACTGTAAAATTCCAACCGCATAGCACAGTTTGTTTGATCTTGCTACTATGTTTTTTCTGTCCAAATCTCTACAAAATTTTTATAATAGCTTTGACACTTCCTAGCAGTAGATTTCTCTTTTGTTTCATCGAAAAATTCTCAATATAAACTGCTGATCTTTTACATCGAATCTGCTACAATTGAAAATCTGTGCTGTAGAAAATTTCAACCGCATATTGTTGCCTTAACTGATCTATTTGAAATATTTTTTGAACAAAATTTCTTATACGCTTCATAAATCATCTTGGCTTCCATCTAAGATTGATCGATTGAGAAATTCATCTCTAAAAACGATTTTGTGTTGCTGCAAATTTTCGTCGCAAACCGCTGAAATTTTTCGACGAGAATTCTGCTATCGCAACTTGCACCAATTTCCCTGCTATTATACTGCCAAAATTTTCTTGATTAAATTGGACATCTTTGCTGTCATATAAATTAAGATTTTGCTATCAATTCCCTCCTCAAATCTCTCAAGTTTTTAGTGGAAATTTCGTCGAGAAACCGCTGTTTCTTCGACGACAATTCTGCTCTTACAAGACAACACAATTCTGCAACAAACTTCCACTGATTTCTATCAAACCTTTGCTGCCATTTACCACAGATTTAAAACTTTCATCCACAGCCCTAAAACTCCACCAAACCACACCCTCAAACTACACCCAAAACAGCCTCAAAACAAGCCTAAACCGCAGCCTACATCCACCAATCCACCAACCCTTTCGACCATCACTTCTCTCAACCTATACTTGCCTTTAACCCGACAACAAAAGAGAGATCTTAACATCAAAGATTTAGAGGCATATACTATGGCATATAAGGAGGTAATCAATGCTAAATTCGAAGCCTTGGAGGCGCGAAGGAGGATAAGATTCGAATTCTCTTTACCGAACTCAGTTTGGGCCGACCATCAAGCATGAAGAAATCACATCAAGGAGAGAGCTCTAACCAATCGCACCAAGCCCGAAGAGATGACTTCCAAGAGAGGGGAGGCTTTATGACTGACCCCAACTATCCACGCATGAGGGTGGACTTCCCTAGATGGGAAGAAGGAGACCCGATTGGTTGGATCTCGCGTGCGGAGCGATATTTTTGGTATCATAAAACTGCGGATGCATCTATGGTGGAAATTGCAGCTATACATCTTGAAGGGGATGTCATACAGTGGTTTGACTGGTTTAATTATACTCATGGAGTCCTCTCATGGAGACAATTCAAAGAAGGACTATTAATCCGCTTCGAACCAACCGATTACGAGAACATTGACGAACAACTAGCAAAGATCCGACAAACCTCTACCATTCAGGAGTACCAAACTAGGTTTGAAAGGTTATCTAATCAAACTTGTGATTGGTCTCAAAAACAGCTATTGAGGACCTTCATTGAGGGCTTGAAGCCGGAGATTCGGGGAGAAGTTAAAGCACGACAACCATACACGCTTACGGCAGCCATCTCTTTCGCACGACATCAAGAGGAGTGATTGAACCATGAAGCTCGGACGACTAGGATCGCTTCTCGACCTGCAATGCAGAAGCCCTCAACCCCCCCTATTATCAACCAAGTCCCTGCACCAAAAATGATGACAAGAGAAGAGCTTTGGGAGCGATCTACGGAGGAGTTATGTTGGCACCGCAATGAGCCGTGGAATCACGAACATCACTGTAGAAAAGGGAGACTTCTTATGATTAAACCAGTAGAAAAAGAGGTCATTGAACATCTAGAAGGGAGCCTTGATAATGAAGAAGAAGATGCAGAAGAAGAGCCACAACCGACCGAAGTTGTGGTTACTCAAACCCGCAAACGATGAAAGTTGAAGGCCTTCTCAAACAACAATCGATCACTGTTCTCATCGACACGAGCAGCACTAATAACTTCCTAGATAGTAAAGTTGCTGTCCGGATGGCCTTACCTATCGAGTATTACAGCAGGTTTGATGTCAAGTTCACCGACGGACGGATTTTGAAGTGTGATCGTAGGCGCCCGCGGGAGAAACTATTACAGCAGGAATAAGAGATAATTGCAGATTTCTTCCTCCTTCCTCTTGATTATCATGAGGCTATGCTCAAAATTGAATGGTTGATAACATTAGGTAATGTGTCCTGGAATTTTATGAAACTAATTTTGAGATTTTTCAGTAAAGGGAAACAGGTGATTCTACACGGGAAACGTGGGGGCGACGTAATGACGATTTGCACACAACAAATGGAGAAGGTTTTGCATAAAGCATGCAGCGGCTTTTTGGTACAACTTGAGCAGCAAACTAAGGGAGAGCCAATAGAATTTGAAGATCCAAACCTACTCTCTTTGCTTGCTGAATTTTCAGATATATTTGACGAACCACGTAACCTACCTCTTGCCCATCGGTATGATCATTATATACCAATTCTTCTGGGAAAACCTCCTGCAAATATTTGGCTACATCAACATTCATATCTGCAGAAGGATGAAATAGAAAGGATTGTAAAAGAGATGCCCGAAATAGGAGTTATTCGGCTAAGTTGCAGCCCCTACTTTTCACCGGTGCTCTTCGTACGAAAGAAGGACGAAACATGACGAATGTGCATTGATTACCGAACCCTCAACGACATAACCATCAAGGACAAATACCCTATTCCAATAGCAGATGAATTGCTAGATGAAAGGGAGCACAAATCTTCACAAAGCTGGACCTCCGATCCGGGTATCATCAAATATGAGTGTGCAAAGAAGACATACCGAAAACCGCCTTTCGAACACACAACGACCACTATGAATTTTTGCCAGAAGGTAGAATATCTTGGGCATATCATATCAGAGGAAGATGTGGCAGTGGACCCCTCCAAAATAAAAGCAATGCAGAACCGACCGACCTCCAGGAACATAAAATTGCTACATGGCTTTCTGGGTTTAACAGGCTACTACCGTAAGTTCATGAAAAACTATGGAAAGATCAGTGCACCACTTACTTCCTTACTAAAAAAAGATGTCTTCCAATGGTTGGACAAAGCCTTCACTGCCTTCGATAAACTTAAGGCAGCCATGACGACGCCGCCGGTGCTAGCACTACCAGATTTCAGCCGACCCTTCATTATTGAGGCCGACGCATCTGGAGTCAGAATCGGAGTCATTCTCATGCAAGATGGTTGACCACTCGCATACACTAGCAAGACATTGTCTCCCTCCCATCAAAACATGTCAACATATGATAAGGAGATGCTCGCCATTATGCACGCAGCAACGAGGTAGAGACCCTACTTGATCGGTCGACGATTTCAAATTAAAACCGACTATAAAAGCCTCAATTACTTTTTGGAGCAAAAGATATCATCCCCCAAGTAGCAAAAATGGTGACAAAACTTCTTAGATTTGATTATGAAATAACTTACAAAAAGGGGAAAGAGAATGTTGTTGCAGATGCGCTTTCGCAGCTAGCCGAGCAAGCTGAAATTTTGGTCGTTTTGCTTCCAACCAATGACTTCCTTGAGGATATTAAGATGGAATGGCAGGATGATCCAGAGACCAGTAAGATCATAAAAAAATTGGAAGAAGCATCAAGCTCCGTGGCTCATTACAATTGGAACTCAAAAGAATTACACTATAAAGGACGCATTGTGCTTATGACAAATTCTACTTGCATCTTCACGAACAGATTTTGGACAAAGTTATTCCATATGCAGGGTACTAAATTGAAAAGGAGTATGCAATATCACCCACAAACCGACAGCCAGACGAAAGTTGTAAATAGGTGCTTGAAGACAGCCCAAAGCCACCCACCAAATATGACTACTCAAGGAGAACTCCAGACCCAGCCAAGTGTCATTATTGATCAACGGATCGTGACTCGACGACGATGACCCACTACTGAAGTGCTAATACAGTGGGTGAACCTACCAACAAAAGATGCCACTTGGGAGAATTATGACGACTTGAAGATCAAATTCCCAAAATTCATGAATCGTCAGCCTCGAGGACAAGGCTGATTTGAAGAGGGCGGGTCTGTTAGGACTCTAGCTAGGAGAGTCCTAATTGATAGGGGCATTCATGTAAAACCTACCTAAGCCGACCCTTATTAAAGAGGTGAAGAGGCCGGCTAGGGTTTGGAGGTTATTTCTTAGAGAAGAATTAGGAGTTGTAAAGGAATAAGAGTCTTGAGTAGGAGTCCTATTAGGAGTCTTGAGTAGGAGTCCTATTAGGAGTTGGTTAGAAGTATGAGTCTTGAGTAAGAGTCCTATTAGGAGTTAGGGTTTAGAAGCCCTATAAATAGCCATGTATTCCTCCTCTTTTCATAAGCAATAGATGAATCTTTTCTGCAGCCTTTGAGCAGCAACTTGGAGGAAGGAACCCCTATAGAGTTCCAGGAGGCCGATCCCCTAAAGAGATCAACCCCAAGCTTAGAATCTGCAAGGGTTCTATCAAATTCTTAGCAATTGGATATGATTTGTGAAATATTCATATTAAGTTTAAAAAAAAATGGAGGACATGTGTCATTGGCTAACCTAAGGATGGTGCTACCTATGTTTATTCTATAGATGACACATAGGCTTCCTTCATGCATGATTGCCGCCTAACAATCCTTGTGTTAGCCAAACCTAAGTAATTAAAGGAGAAACTAAAGGAAAACTTAACAAAGGAGCTGCAACCAGCGTAAGTTTGAGAAGAGAAAGGAAGAGGAATTGAAGTAGAGGAAGAAGAAGCCTTGCTTTGGCTTGAGGTTTTGCATCAATTCCACACATTTGGGACTCGATTTTTTCTAAGGCAAGTGTTCTAACCCCTTCCTATAGAAACCTTGATCTCTGATTTCATCTTAATTTTGAAATTTTTGAAAAATTTTGGCTTCGTACATGATATTTCTGTCGTTTGGGAATAAAACTGTGAATCTAGAATTTTTCAAGATTTGACTTTTCTACATTATTTTAGCCAAAACATTATGCCCAGATTCTTGATTTAGGAAAAACCAAATTCATCCGAAAATAAACTCATATCTCTTTCTTTTGATTCCAAGATTGATAAATTTGAAGTCCAATTACCTACCCAAACTGTTATTTCAATTGACCCTATGAAATCTGTAAAACAGAGATTATCAGTTCTGACCTTTCAGTACTCTCTTGCTTATAACTCTCCGTTGAAAATTTTGATTTATGCAAAACATGATTTATCAGAAACTAGACTCATAAATCTTTCTGTGAGCGAAAACAGCCCCAATCAACGCTACCACTCGGTAGCGGGCGGTCTACCTATCAGTTTGTTGACAGACCGATAGGTGCTGCCCAGTATAGGTGGTATTATTCGAAATTAAAATCCTTGGCTGGTAGAATCAATTATATCCTAATCCCGTATTTGAATATTTGGTGCTCTTGATCAATTCTATTGTTCCCCATTATCACATCCTCAATATTGTCTATACACAAATTTCCTTCACCAGGATTGGGATTTGATGGTTGTGTCACCAAATCAATTGTTCCAACTTCCAACTTCCAAGTGTCCCAAGAATGATTTTCTCTGCTAAAATCATAGATCTATTTATTTATACAAGGTTTCATTCAGCCACATGCATCAACTAGCACATTATGTCATATAAAATCAAGTAATCAATGTGCAGTTTTAGAATGAAAGTTGCAGGAACCCCCTTATGGTGATTAGAATCTATGATGTACACTAAGTGTCATCAAAGAAAATTTCAGCAACAAAAAGAGCATTACTTTAAAATTTAGCTAATGAAGCTGAAAATATAAAGAGACATATTAAAGCTAAACAAGATTAAAGAGGTCCAAAACATCTTGACAAATGACACAAGTTATGGAAATCAGAAAGTAAAACTAACCTGTACATATCGCAGATCTCCGGTACCTAACTCTTCATCATATAATTCCACTTTCAACTTAGAAATGCCTATTATAGTAAAAGATATAGCAATAGCACTGAAGTTTAAGATGTCCAAAAACCATAAAGAAAAAGCAAAAACTAGCAGAACTTTGAACAGAGAAAAGTATCCTGCCTTGTTTTAAGAGGTCAACTGCAGCATTAATATTTGGATGATGTGCTGGGAACAACAAAAAACCAATATAAATTGAGACAGAGGAGCTGCAAGTATTGAAGCCTATAAAATGGTATGCAAAAGTATCTAGTAAACTATAAATTTAGAATATTGTATCTACAGAATAATCAGGATATCAGACACATGATCCTTTTGTTTCTTCACATGGATGTTTTAGTAGAAGTTAAAATCTACACCATGCAAGTAAAATATCACAACATTAAAAGAACAACATTAGCAGATCATTGTAAATCTAATGTCATTGTGAAGTTGAAGTGTCCTAGGGACCAAAGATTGCTGTACGTATACCAATCCTCTTTTAGAAGGTAAAATAATACCAGCCATATCGAGTGTTTGTTTGATCAATGAACATGCATTTGTGGTTTTGAATAATATAGAATATATGGATCGGACAATATATAACATATGCTAAAATATCATGACCATACATATCATGTGTGACCATGATGTCATAAGTATAACATTTCAATCAAAATAGTATATGACAACTACGAGTAAAGAAATTGATCAGAATTTCATTTGTTTTAGAAACAATACATGATCGCCAGATGTTTCAAACACAATTCATAGTAACAATTACACATTCTTGTAAGCCTAAAACCACAGGGCATTGTTTAGGGGGCTAGGAATTTTCGCAGCACAAAAGTTGAAATTGTAGTTTGACTACTATTTCCCTATACTAATCCCATGTCCATCATATTGGCAGACTGACTGTCTATCAGATGGTAGATATGGATGTAGTAGTGATTTCACTCAAGCAATGGACTAAATATATGAATGACCTAAACAAGGTAAGGACTTGCATGGTTATACCAAGCAAGACTTGCAATTTAACGTATCAATACTTTACCAATTAGGGCTCGGAACGGTACTATACCATCCCATATTGTGTAGTGACACTCAATTCACTGGTACATACCAAGTTTCGAAAGAAACTTAAAAAAGCTGAAAAGTAAAAAAGGAACTGCCCCATATAGAAGCTGTACCACCCTGTACCAGGCAGTATTGGCTCTGTCCTGAGTCATACCAACCCTGTAACAGACAGTATTGGAACTGTATCAGGTAGTAGGTTGGTTGTAGCTTACCACTCAGTACTGGTTATTTTTGAAAGCTACCATAGTTATTTTTTATTACTTGTTCTTTTTCTCTCTTTTCTTGGTTTGTCAGTCTCTGCCCTCCTCTGCCTCCTAGACTCTTCTTTTTTACGTCTCTCTTTTTCTTTGATCTAGGCAGTATCGACTTATACCAAGTGTGGGTATGCCACCCTCTAATGGTACTGTATCAGCCCCACCGGCTACCTAGATTGATACATGACAAAAATTTTAATCCATGTTGAGTACAATTAACTCTCCTCACCTACCAGCTTTCAGATGAATCTAGCAAGGATCAGTGAACATAATATTGCTACATATAGTGATAGAACTCATACATGAGTCTCCAATTTAAGAAGATATATATAGCACAAGGAACATTTATTTATTCAAACAAACATGATGGATTAAAAACCTCTACACATTGGAATATCCACAATGTCATGTGTGCCTTCCTGATACAATCCAATCAAGGGGTTCTCTGGTGTTCCACGAACAACAAGTTTTGCCCGACATCTCCATTCCCACTGCAAGCAATCAAAATTTAATAGTCAACATATATGACATTTTGGAATTGTTTTAAGAGCAACTATAGACATAATGGAAGAGGAACATTTATCTAGGAATAAACGAAAATGCATCACCAAAATAACTTGAGAGAGGTAGGCAGACAGCAAAATCCAACTAACCAAAAATTCAAGATGGAAATGTGTCGTACATAATTGACAATAACTGTCAACACTCAATTATCTAAGTCAAATGAATGAAAATCACAATTTGCCCCTAGAAAACCTACCAACTAAAACAAAACAGCAATAACTTCCACCGACTCTAACTAAAGCAACATAACTTTGTTGTTTCTACAAGGAAAACTAAGGAACCAAGATGCTCCAAGCTGCCAAACATTATTCAGTTCTCTTGAGTACAAACCTCACTATCAAGAATATTTTCACATCCTTTTCAACACTATGGATTTTCTATTGAAACTTTAAACTACCACGTAGTCTTCATAAATACCAAAAAAGAAATATTTGGAAATTTATCACCTACATTTGAACATTTCAAATCATCCTACTCAAGCTTGCCCATATAAATTCCATCTCCACACAAGCTAATCTATGTCCTAACCATCCTTATTCTAGATAAAAAGGTTCACATTCTTCCCTTGCAAATAATAATTTCTTCCAAGTGCAGATATTTGCAGTAGATCATGCATCACACTAGTAATCAGTACTAGAAAGCATGGACAACATACCACCTAATATGGTATGAAATGGGCAGTATATACCAGCTCATACACCTCACGTATTGTTCAGTATGGTCAAAATTCGACCATTACCAATTGGTTGAGATTCGGCAGGTATATATTAATATTATCTCAATAGTTTATTTAGCTCAAATATTAAAGTTTCAACACCTAACCCAATATCTCGACTTTTTTAGGTGATTCAAGATCAACGAAAGCAACTTTCTTTGAATGATGTTCATGCAACTAAGTCCTTCCTCAACGCATCTGAAAAGGTAAGAAATTCAGTTTTCGATACTTATAGCCTAGATTTTGTATTCATTTATGGCTTAGATATACTTTATTCTTATTCAAATTTAATTTATATACTGATATGTTAAGATAAAAGACCTTGAAAAGTTTTCTTTAATTTTGGCTGATTTTTCAATATTTTTTCAGTTTGTAGGTATATACCATTTTACTGACACATGATGTCACTAGTATATATCAAGTCCAACAAGGGATCAATATGCCACATCAGTACAATATGGCAAATGATTCTAGAAAATGATCTCAAAGAATCAAGACAAGAATTGTCCAATGCAGATTTTTTTGTTAAGAGACTATTCTAAACAGCTTCAATTCAAAATTGTGTTTCCCACACAAGGAATCAAATAAAGGTCAGACTACTACACTGACTAATATTTGTTGATTCGATCAAGGACCAACACCAAAGTCTTTCAAATTTAAGTTAGCTAATTCCTACATGGATCTGGATTGGCCATCTTGTTCAAGCCACACCATATGAATCAATTGCAGTGAAGACGATAGCACAAGAGTCCTTAAAACACCAAATACTGGGAGTTGGCATCAATTCTTCTGAAAAAATGGGAAATGTACTATCATTTCCAGCAACAAACTTTCACAGAAGCAAATTGACACTACAGGATGAAATAATCATTTAGATCTTTTGATGAGATAATTATTATTTCTAAAAATATAAGTATATCAAGGTTCGAAATATCGTACCGTACCGGCATTTTGACGTTCGCTCGGTACGGTACGGTACGGTATACTGAGCGGTATACCGTTCGGTATATATATATATATATAAAAGATTATATATATTTATATATATATATATATTTTTTTTTTTTATTTAAAAGCCGACGTCGCCTTTTCCTTCCCCATGCGGGGCGACATCGCCTCGATTATATATATATATATATATATATATATATGAAATATGCACCTCGGTGACGTCGCCGAGGCTTTTTCTAAAATATATATATAAATATAAATATATATATATATATATATTTTTTTTTATTTAAAAGCCGACGTCGCATCGCCTCGGCGACGTCGCCTTTTCCTTCCCCATGCGGGGCGACATCGCCTCGTTTAAATAAATAAATAAATAAATATATATATATATATATATATATATATATGCACCTCGGCGACATCGCGTCGCCTCGGTGACGTCGTCGAAAAAGGCGACGTCGCGTCGCCTCGGTGACGTCACCGAAAAAGGCGACGTCGCCGAGGTTTTTTCTAAATTATTTATATATAAATATATATATATATATATATATTAATATATTTTTTTATTTTATTATTATTATTCGTTCTGCCCGGTAGCAGGCGGTCCGCGTACCGGTATACCGTCGGATCGGTACGTACCGCCCGTACCGGGCGGTATTATTCGATATTGCTTACTTTGAAGTATATGATGCAATATTAATTTGTTACACCTTTGTGGTTCATTTTGTGTTTCATTCAGTCAAATTGGAATCAATTTAATAGGTCAATTAACTGAGTCTTACATTGAGATATTTGGGAATGTTGCTTGATTGTTTTGCAACTTTGCTGCCAACATCTTTCAAATAATAAATTATAATTGCCAGCCTAAATTAGCCCACAGATGATGAGTCATTTTCATCTTACAATTCTTCATTACTGAAACTATCTGCTGACTGAATATGGTAAGTTCATGCCCAACTGATCTCTTACTTCTTCTGCCTGACTAATTGTTATGTTTCAATTAAATTAGGTCAATTTTGTCTAAACGAAGGGTGTCTCAGGATCTTGCTAAACCTGTATGAACATATTCCTTTAAAAAAAAAAATTTAAAAAGCTAAGTCCTCTAATTTTAGACCTCCATCATTTTTATGGGTACTAATAAGTAATAACATTCTAGAGAATGCTGCCAAATAGGTGAGAGTGTCAGACCTGATGGTATTTTGTATTGAGGTTTAGAAGAGTTTAATAAACCTTAAAAAGATGAAAATAGGTAAGAGTGGTGGACTTTATGGAATTTCTATTGAGGTTTAGAAGTGTTTAAGAAACCAAGGAATAGCTTGGTTGCCTAGTTTATTTAACAAAATTTTGAAATTTAAAAGATGCATGATGAATAAAAAAGAGTTTTTTAGTACCAATTTATAAGAATGATGAAGATATTTAAAGCTTTTGTAATTACAATGGAATTAAAATTATGAGTGACAATATGAAATTTTGGAAAAGAGCAATTAGAAGTCAAATAGGATATAAAACATATATCTCCAAACGAAAACCATTTTGATGATCTGGTTGGACCAATATGTACCAATCAATATTGGTGCACCAATATCGATATATACAAATGTTTCTCAGACAAAGAAGGAGAAAAAAGGGATGTGGAGGAGGAAGAAAAACAAAGAGGAAGGAAGAAGAAGAGGAAGGAAGAAAAAGTGGTGATGGAGGAAGGGGAGGAAGAAGAGAAAGCAGAGGGGAGGAAAAAGAACGAAGAAGAGAAAGTGGTGGAGGAGAAGAAACGAGAGGAGAGAAGAGGAGGGAGTGTTCCGGGTAGATAAACAGCCCCAAACTATAGCAGTGGCGATGTTAAATGATAGCGACGGTGACATTGAATGGCAACGGCAACGACATCGAACAATAGTGGCATCAGCAACATTGGCACTAGAAGAGGGCTCATGACTCTTGTTTTAGGATTTTTATATGAGTTGGAATCACCCTAAATAGAGACAATCTGTGTATCGGTCCATGCCTAGATCGATACACATTACACACTGCCCCTTTCGTATCGTTTCGAGCAATACAATAGTCCTTGGCTCCAAAAATCAATTTAGGTTAATACAAGATATTTATTAAAACAATTGATGAAAAAATATAGAGAGAAGAAGAAAAAGTTGTACATTATTTTTATTGATTTAGAGAAGACCTCTGTTAAAGTTCCCAGAGATTTATGATGGTAGATTTTACAAGGAAAGGTGTATCGCTAATTATACATAATATTATGAAAGATATATGTATATATAATACTATAGTTTACTAGTATTAGGACTATAAGGAGTTTGTTTAATAAGCTTTTTGTTAGAATAGGACTATATCTAAGTATGCATTAAGTCATTACATTTTTATTTACTAATATTATTATTTCAATATATAAGACTTTAAATGAAATTAATTTTAAACTTGAGTTATAAACTTGAGTTATAGAGCCAAACTTTAGAGACTAAAAGTTTTAAATTAGGTAGGACTAAAACTAAATATATAATATACAATTTTAGTAATATTAAGAATAAACTTGAAAATATAGTTAAGTTGGATGGACAAGAAGTTCCAATAATATTTATTTATCTTGGATCGATTATTCAATAAGATAGAGAGATTAATAGTTTATTAATGGAGTAAAAAAACTTGGTAATTAAAATGGAGAGGAGAGGAGAATTTGGAGCTTTATGATCACTAAGATATATTTTAGATTAAAAGAAATTTTCCATATGACAATTGTTAGACAAAAAATATACTAGAAAAGATAGTAATAGAAATGTTTTAATTTACTTCAAAAGAAAAAAATCATTTAAGATGGTACAAACATCTACGGAAACATATAGATGCTATAATTAGAATAGTTGAATTAATTACTACCGGTAGGATGAGGAGAGTTAGAGAAATGTCTAAAAAAGATATTACTAAAAGCTATAAATAAAGATTTATATACTCCTAATTTAACTAAAGATATGGTCTTTTGCATAGCTCAATAATGACAAAAGAACCATATAATCAACCTCAAATAGTTAGGACATTACGACTTTCTTGTTGTTGTATAATTGCAGCAGTATATGCTTTTATTTCTCTCAATAGTCATAGGATTCCTTTTTCTTATCCTTCCGGTACTCCCCTTCCTTGCCTCTTCTTTTTTTCTGGACCTTCTTTATAAAGCTTTCCAATCAACTAAAATGGACAAAGAATCCAACATCCTTAATGGAGTTTGATTGAAATTAGTCAATTCCAATTAATCTCCAATGATAAGGCTAATAAATCAATCAAAAAAGAATCAACCTTGGAAGATAATGATACATATATCTTAGAATCAGTTTTGAACACACCTTAAAAATGAGCTACTACAACAAAAACAAAGCATTTAAGTTGGTTAGTTACATGGATCTTTTTCTGCAATTGAGCTCTAACACTGTAACATAACCTATTGTTCTCAAAACCATCAGGTACAATGATCATAAGAGTCTATCCGAATGAAGGATCCCTAGAAAGGAAATAAATAAAAAGATTGCTTTCCTTTTTTGGCATATTTAATTGTGACACCTTCATGTGTCCAAAAATTCTTCCCTTTATTGATGCACCACATTTGGATATTTTGAACTGATTTGGATAAATTAGCTCTACATATTATTTGATTTTGACTATTTTGTCGAATGCAGAGATAGTCTTGTTAGAATTCTCTATACCATCAGATTTATCTGCTTCTTTCTCCCAGTCTCTCCTCAAAATATACAAGTAAATGAACACCATAAGAATCCTATTCCTGGATGTCATGTCAGAGATACAGGGAAAATTTTGCTCTGAGCCTTGGGGACATTATGAAGGTTACTGTATCAAAAAGTAGGTAGCGCAGAAAGTGTCAAGGCACAGCATATGACTGCAAGGAAAATAACTAATAACAAACTAGACTCAAACATTTATAAAACCAAAATTGAAATTACCCAATAAAATCCTAATAAAGAGACATTCAACTAACACAATCTGATAAAAAAAACTTTAAACTCAACATTACAGAAAATCATAAAAACAATGGCAAATCTCAGCTTTATATGGACTCAAATGTGGACCTCATCATAATTCTAGTGGAAGGATGCTGAATAACGTCTTATTTATAAATTCAGTAAACAGTGTTAGCATTGACTTGCAAATAGTAATGTAGGGTGTTTCCATGTTTTTGCACCAGAGAGAGCAGCTATATGTAAAATTGCATAATCATTACAATCATAGTCATCCAATCTCTTTCTGTTCTAGTAATCTTTTTAATGGATTGCCATCAATCCCAAATGCTTAAGCTTTAGGAATGTGTGTCCAACCTATAACTAAACTCTAACACCAACCTCAGCAAAGCTCAAAGCCTCAAACTTGTATGGTAAAATCGTAATTGGTTTACCATCAGCTGGGTCTATCATCAGCCAACTTGACAACCATCTAAGTTATTGTCAAATTCTAGCCAAGGCAAGTCTAGGCAAGAAGAGAGTTCTTCTAAATCCCAATAACACTTTGGAGCTATGCACAGTTCAGGAAAGAATCAAAATAAGGATGAAGCAGTAAGCTCTTCTATGGGATCAATTCTCATTGAAAAGGAACGAAAGAAGAGCCAACAAAACACAAACTCCCAATCATGAGTGTAGGAAATTTCACATGCCACATCTTCAATGTGCTCATAGCAAGGCCCCTACTTTTGTCTTCGTAAACAAGTTGCCAATTAAAAAAGGTAAAATACAAGTTCTAATTGATCACACTAACGACTGCAACATAACCGTGACTGCTGGGAACCACTGCTACCAAGTCATTCCCCTATCACCAATCTCAAAATATACAACAAAGTTCTTTCTGCAACAGTTTCTTATGAATCAGCCATGTACTCAATCATCACTTGTCCTATCACCTACAACAACTTAGCACACTCCTCCAATTCTTGGTTCCTTACAAGGCGATGAAACCAAGCAATTCCACCTAGTCATATGCATGCCATTCCAGTAATTGTGCAAAAAATTGATAAGACCCTAAAGTCTTATCGTAGGCTCTGATACCAATTGATAAAAACCCTAAGGTTTTATCATTGAAAAAAGAAGAGAAAATGGGAGAAAAGGAGAAAAGGGAATGATCCGCTTCGAGGGGGATCAGCCTCCTTGATCACTTCAAGGGGATCGGTCTCCTAAGGTTTCTCCACAGACTGGAATAACATTTGATTGATTTATTTATTTCTTGATTCCGAAAAGAAAGGCTTACATCACTATTTATAGAGTTCCACCCAGAATCCACCAGGACTTGGATTCTTAACAATAAATAAATATTAAATAAACTCTATCCGACTCTAACTGAATTAAACATACTTAATAAACATTATTCAAAAGCTTAGAAAATAAAGGGATCCTAATAATTCCGCCCCCTTCAAATCAGCCTTGTCCTCGAGGCTAATCTGCATCAAACTCGGGGAGCTTCTCTTTCAGCACTTCAGTCATAGGCTATCTGCAACGCATCACAACCCGTTGATCAAGTAAGTATGGTCTCCACTTTTTGATAGTATAAGCAATATGTCGATCTTTCAGTGTAACAATCATTGCAGAAAACTTCTGGCCCTGTATAATCACTTTTATCTTTGAACATTTGCTATTACAAGCAGTGATTGCAAAAGGCGCTCGGGCGCTCGCCTAGGCGCTCGGGCGAGGCGAGGCGAGGCCCGAGCGCCTCGCTAATCTCCCAGGCGGCGCGCTTCAAACAGGCGCCGCCTGGGCGCTCGCCCGAACCCAGGCGCTGGGCGCTTCGGGCGAGCGCCTGGGTAAAGCAAGGCGACCGAACCAGGATTTTAGGTCTGGTTCGGTCCTGTTCGGTTTGTCGCCGCTCGCCGCTGTCGCTGCTCGCAAACGCTGCCTCTGTCGCCGCTCGCCGCTGTCGCTGCTCGCAAACGCTGCCGTTGTCGCCGCTCGCCGCTGTCGCTGCTCGCAAACGCTGCCTCTGTCGCCGCTCGCCGCTGTCGCTGCTCGCAAACGCTGCCTCTGTCGCCGCTCGCCGCTGTCGCTGCTCGCAAACGCTGCCTCTGTCGCCGCTCGCCGCTGTCGCTGCTCGCAAACGCTGCCTCTGTCGCCGCTCGCCGCTGTCGCTGCTCGCAAACGCTGCCTCTGTCGCCGCTCGCCGCTGTCGCTGCTCGCAAACGCTGCCTCTGTCGCCGCTCGCCGCTGTCGCTGCTCGCAAACGCTGCCTCTGTCGCCGCTCGCCGCTGTCGCTGCTCGCAAACGCTGCCTCTGTCGCCGCTCGCCGCTGTCGCTGCTCGCAAACGCTGCCGTTGTCGCCGCTCGCCGCTGTCGCTGCTCGCCGCTGTCGCTGCTCGCAAACGCTGCCTCTGTCGCCGCTCGCCGCTGTCGCTGCTCGCAAACGCTGCCTCTGTCGCCGCTCGCCGCTGTCGCTGCTCGCAAACGCTGCCTCTGTCGCCGCTCGCCGCTGTCGCTGCTCGCAAACGCTGCCTCTGTCGCCGCTCGCCGCTGTCGCTGCTCGCAAACGCTGCCGTTGTCGCCGCTCGCCGCTGTCGCTGCTCGCAAACGCTGCCTCTGTCGCCGCTCGCCGCTGTCGCTGCTCGCAAACGCTGCCTCTGTCGCCGCTCGCCGCTGTCGCTGCTCGCAAACGCTGCCTCTGTCGCCGCTCGCCGCTGTCGCTGCTCGCAAACGCTGCCTCTGTCGCCGCTCGCCGCTGTCGCTGCTCGCAAACGCTGCCTCTGTCGCCGCTCGCCGCTGTCGCTGCTCGCAAACGCTGCCTCTGTCGCCGCTCGCCGCTGTCGCTGCTCGCAAACGCTGCCTCTGTCGCCGCTCGCCGCTGTCGCTGCTCGCCGCTGTCGCTGCTCGCAAACGCTGCCTCTGTCGCCGCTCGCCGCTGTCGCTGCTCGCAAACGCTGCCTCTGTCGCCGCTCGCCGCTGTCGCTGCTCGCCGCTGTCGCTGCTCGCAAACGCTGCCTCTGTCGCCGCTCGCCGCTGTCGCTGCTCGCAAACGCTGCCTCTGTCGCCGCTCGCCGCTGTCGCTGCTCGCAAACGCTGCCTCTGTCGCCGCTCGCCGCTGTCGCTGCTCGCAAACGCTGCCTCTGTCGCCGCTCGCCGCTGTCGCTGCTCGCAAACGCTGCCTCTGTCGCCGCTCGCCGCTGTCGCTGCTCGCAAACGCTGCCTCTGTCGCCGCTCGCCGCTGTCGCTGCTCGCAAACGCTGCCTCTGTCGCCGCTCGCCGCTGTCGCTGCTCGCAAACGCTGCCTCTGTCGCCGCTCGCCGCTGTCGCTGCTCGCAAACGCTGCCTCTGTCGCCGCTCGCCGCTGTCGCTGCTCGCAAACGCTGCCTCTGTCGCCGCTCGCCGCTGCTCGCCGCTGTCGCTGCTCGCAAACGCTGCCGTTGTCGCCGCTCGCCGCTGTCGCTGCTCGCAAACGCTGCCTCTGTCGCCGCTCGCGCCTCCCGCTGCTCGTCGCTGCTCGCTCCTCCCGCTGCTCGCGCCTCCCGCGAGCCCTCCCGCTGCTCGCGCCTGTCGCTGCTCGCCGCTCCCGCTCCCGCTGCCGCTGTCGCTCGCCGCTGCTTCCTCGTTTCTCCGTCAGCAGGCTTATACTGTTAATATTAAGTTTATTTGAATTTGAAATGATTAATTTTCAATACTGTTAATAGATTAATAATATATTTTATATTTTTATTAATTATATTATATATTTTTATATTTTTTTATTAATTATATTATATATTTTTATATTTTATTAATTATATTATATATTTTATTAATTATATTATATACTTTATTAATTATATTATATATTTTTATATTTTTATTAATTATATTATATATTTTATATTTTTGCGCCTCGCTTCGCTCGGGCAAGCGCCTGGGCGAGCGCCTAGCGCCTCGGGCGTTTTTGGACCTTGGCGCCTTTTGGCGCCTAGCGCTTTTTAAATCACTGATTACAAGTGAAAATCCGTCCATCAGCGATTTTTACTTCGAATCTATCACAGCCTTCAATGTGGTGGGTCAATCGGTCAACAGTCTCACTGTCCATAAAATTATTAGTGCTACCAGTATCAATCAAAACTATAATAGGCTGATGCTCCAAAGTTCCGCCAACTTCTATAGTTTGCGGGTTGGAGTAGTCGGTTAATGCATGCATTATATGTATGGTAGGTCCAACATCTTCATTAGAATTTATACCTTCATGATCGGAGTCCACATTCTTAGCTTTCGGTTCCTCTCCAATTGATTCAATCATCAGAAGTTGCCCTTGTTTATATCGGTACTCCATACTCCACTTTTCATCATAGTACAAACCCCTTGTTGATCTTTCCTTGCTAATTTCTTTCTCATATAAATATGCGAATGAGATCGTAGCTATCATAGTGCGGGGTTGACGAGCCTTAACTTCACACCGGATCTCTGGAATAAGCCCTTCAATAAATGTACCCAGATATTGTCGTTCTGACCAATCTCTAGCTTGATTTGATAATCTTTCAAACCTACTCTGATATTTCAACACTGTAGAAGTCTGACGAATTTTGGAGAGCTAGCCATCAGCATTCTCATATTCGGATGGGCCAAAGCGAACAAGAAGCCCTCTTTTAAACTGCTCCCACGAAGGAACTCCATGGTAAGTTTCATACCAATCGTACAACTGGATTGCATCTCCATCGAGCTAGATTGAGACCACTTCTACCTTGGATTCATTTGGGGTTTTGTGAAAACGGAAAAAAATTTCTGCCCTAGAGATCCAGCTGGTCGGATCTTCATCTTCGCATCTTGGAAATTCCACGTTCATGTGTGAGTAGTTTGTGTCACAATCTTGGGGCCCTTTTCCTATATTTCCATATCTGTGCAACGTCCTAAAGAGGAATCAGTGGCAGTCATCGCCGGCCGGGAAGTAGTGGCTACGATGGTGGCAGCTAGTGCTCGCAGCAGCAGAGGGACCG
This sequence comes from Musa balbisiana, assembly GCA_004837865.1. Classification (NCBI taxonomy): domain Eukaryota; kingdom Viridiplantae; phylum Streptophyta; class Magnoliopsida; order Zingiberales; family Musaceae; genus Musa; species Musa balbisiana. The sequence goes on along the minus strand of CM017188.1, from coordinate 42,479,816 downwards.
GCGGCTGCGACAGCAGAGGATACTCTGCTTCTGTCGCACTATAGAAGAAGTTGGCCAGAAGGGCTGGGAGGCGAGCAACGGTCGTCGCACGGTGGCTGGCAACGATGATGGGTCGGATGGGAGGCGACGGTGCTCGACGGCGACGATGGTCGATCGGCCGGGAAGCAGCAGCGGTGGTGGTGGCGCGGCTAGAAACAAGGGCAGCAGAGGTGAGTTGCCCTGATTCGGTCGCCACGAGGAGGGAGACAACTAGCTGCGACCCAAGGGAGGGAACGATGGCAGGGCGATTAGGGCAGCATCGCCGTCAACATCAACGACGAAGGGGTGGTCCGTTGGCTGGGAAACGGCGCCCGCGACCCTTCTCGCTCTAGCGAGATGGGGAAGCGAGGCGGAGAGGTCGCTGGCCAAAGGGGCAGCAGCGGCAGTGGTCACTGATCGGAGAGCAGGCGGTGGCGGTAGGGGAGAAGGGAAGCAAGGGATCCTTCTCGATGGCAGTCGGCTTCACCCTCTTTCACACGTTTTTTTTTTTTTTAAATGCTGCTGGCCGAGGAGCAGCGGTGGCAGTGATCGCTGCTCTAGAGATCCAACTAGTCAGATTTCCTTTATTAATTATATTATATATTTTTATATTTTTATTAATTATATTATATATTTTTATATTTTTGCGCCTCGCTTCGCTCGGGCAAGCGCCTGGGCGAGCGCCTAGCGCCTCGGGCGTTTTTGGACCTTGGCGCCTTTTGGCGCCTAGCGCTTTTAAATCACTGATTACAAGTGAAAATCCGTCCATCAGCGATTTTTACTTCGAATCTATCACAGCCTTCAATGTGGTGGGTCAATCGGTCAACAGTCTCACTGTCCATAAAATTATTAGTGCTACCAGTATCAATCAAAACTATAATAGGCTGATGCTCCAAAGTTCCGCCAACTTCTATAGTTTGCGGGTTGGAGTAGTCGGTTAATGCATGCATTATATGTATGGTAGGTCCAACATCTTCATTAGAATTTATACCTTCATGATCGGAGTCCACATTCTTAGCTTTCGGTTCCTCTCCAATTGATTCAATCATCAGAAGTTGCCCTTGTTTATATCGGTACTCCATACGCCGTCAACATCACCGACGAAGGGGTGGTCCGTTGGCTGGGAACGGCGCCCGCGACCATTCTTCGCTCTAGCGAGAGGGGAGGCGGAGGCGGAGAGGTCGCTGGACCAAGGCGGCCGCAGCGGCAGTGGTCACCTGATCGGAGAGCAGCCGGGTCGGCGGTTTTAGGGAGAAGGGACGCAAGGGATCCTTCTCGATTGGCAGTCGGCTCCCCGCTTTCACACGTTTTTTTTTTTTTTTAAATGCTGCTGGACGAGGAGCCAGCGGGGGTGGACAGTGCTCGCTGCTCTAGAGATCCAACTAGTCAGATTTCCATCTTCCCATCTTGGAAATTCCACATTCATGTGTGAGTAGTTTGTGTCATAATCTTAGGGCCCTTTTCCTATATTTCCATATCCAATGCTTCCATTTGTGTTTTCACTGAGTTATCGGTGGCCATTGCGTAAGACTGCAAATCTGTAATCTCAACTCCTGTTTCTGGTGTCGGGACTAGGGCATCAATCACTGCCCTACTCGGTGCTGCTGTTGTGACGCAATCGGTGGTAGCACTGTGGGAATGAAGGGTTGCTGCGAGGATGTGGGGATGTAGCTGTGTTTGCTGCGTGAGAGGCAGCGATGCTTGCTGTGGTCGATGCGTGGATGGATCGCTGCTGCTGAGGGTTGGGAGGCAGCGATGGTGGTGCAGCTGGGGGCAGCGTCGCCAAAGGCTTGCCGCTGCGGTGGTTGCAACGGCATGAATAGAAGGCAGCGTTGCTCTATCTCTACCGCACTACGAAAGGAGGCGCTGGTGACACCGAGGGATCACGTGCGGTTGAGGACACGACGGTGCCATTAAAGCGACCGAGGTTGAGAAGAGGAGTCGGTACGTGCGTTGCCAAGGTTGAAGCAGCCGCACAAGAACTTGCTGCGGTTGCTACATGTGCTGTTGGAGGGCGGCTGCGGCAACAGTGGTCGCTGGCCGGAGCACAGTGGTGGCGATGGAGAAGGAGGCAGCAAGGGTCGTGCAGGGATCGACGAGGGGCTGTGGTGCATACGTTGCCGGGGTTGAGGAAGCGTCGTGCAAGAGCTTGCTACGGTTGCTGCGTGTGCTACTGGAGGGCGGCTGCGGCAACAGTGGTCGCTGGCCGGAGCACAGTGGTGGCGATGGAGAAGGAGGCAGCAAGGGTCGTGCAGGGATCGACGAGGGGCTGTGGTGCATACGTTGCCGGGGTTGAGGAAGCGTCGTGCAAGAGCTTGCTACGGTTGCTGCGTGTGCTACTGGAGGGCGGCTGCGGCAACAGTGGTCGCTGGCCGGAGCACAGTGGTGGCGATGGAGAAGGAGGCAGCGAGGGTCGCAAGGGCGGCTGCGGCAACAGTGGTCGCTGGCCGGAGCACAGTGGTGGCGATGGAGAAGGAGGCAGCAAGGGTCGTGCAGGGATCGACGAGGGGCTGTGGTGCATACGTTGCCGGCCGGGGTTGAGGAAGCGTCGTGCAAGAGCTTGCTACGGTTGCTGCGTGTGCTACTGGAGGGCGGCTGCGGCAACGATGGTTGCTGGCCGGAGCACAACGGCGACGGTGGAGAAGGAGGCAGCGAGGGTCGCGGTAGGGATCAAGGGGGGCTGCAACAACAGAGGAAGCTCTGTTTCTGCAACCGCTGCAACGAGGGGCTGCGGCAACCAACGGCTGCGACTGTGACCCGGGGGGGGGGGGGGGGGGGGGGCTTGGTTAGGGTTACGGCTGGGAGGCGGGCGACGGTGATCGAGCGGCCGGGAAGCAACGGCGGCGGTGGGGAAGAAGCTGCCTTACAGCGGCAGTGGGGAAGAAGGGAAGTGGGGGTGCGGGCTGCCGGGAAGCAGGGGCGACGGCGTGGAGGTGAGTCGCCCTATCCGAACCGCAGCGGCAGTGCTGGAGAGGGGGAGGTTTATCACGACCTTAGCTGGAATTGCCTAAGGCGTGAGGCACCCTTGCGGCCAAGACGCGAACTTAGCTTGTGTTGCCTAAGTCGCGCTTCGCCCTTGCAATATTGCTCCGCAAAGATCAGCCCACTTGCAACCTCTTGCAGGTCCCGAAGGACCTGTAAAAGAGAAAGTTGATTAGTTCGAAAGAACGAGCGACGGACAAGTCCCGACGTCTCGCGAAAAGGGGAAGCTTTACAAGCAATTCAGCGAACACCTTGCGTGCACAAGAGAAAGAGGGAGAGGGGGGAAAACAAGGACTTTAGAGGGTTGAACGAACAACTACAAGTCCACAAACAGCTACTCACTGGGTGCCGGGCGCGACAACAAGTTCCCGTCAAGGTAACGTGCGAACTTGCGAAAGGTTGTTCAACGCCCGACCCTATACCGAAGCCCCATCCAGCCCGGTGCCACCCGGGGGGTTCCAAGGGGCTGAGATGGCTGACGTTTTGGTGAGCGGAGGCGGACTGCGAAGAGCAGCCCATGGCACACGAAAACGGAGTTGTTTTGGGCTGTTTTGGGGCCTGTTTTGCTCGGTTCGGTGAGCGGTCGCTTTGTAGTGCTGCAGCTTGTTCGAACTTACATTTTTACAAGCAAAATGACTCAAAACCAAGGCAAAACACGCTGCCAAACATTTGTACATGTAGGTGAGAGCGACGAACGGATCGTTGAACGGAGTTGTTGCGGGTGCGCGACGATCGTTCGTGACATTCTCCCCCACTTAAACTGTCGACGCCCTCGTCGACGCTTGCTGGTAGTTGTTGATGATTGCTTCTTCATGTCGTAGGGCGTCTTCGGGCTCCCAACTGGCTTCGGTTCGGGGAAGCTTTCGCCACTTCACCAAGTACTCTGTCTGCTCAACTCCATTGGGTAGTTTTACCTTGCGGTCCGCCAGAATGGTTTCAACTCGCTTCTCGTAGGAGGCTGTGATGGGAGGTAGCCGAGTTGGAACACTTCGGAAAGCATCTTGCGGATCCGAGTGGTAGGCTTTTAGGTTGCTGGCGTGAAGAACATTGTGAATTTTGAACCACGTCGGCAGCTGCAACTTGTAGGAGACGTTGCCTACCCTGCTGATAATCGGGAAGGGCCCTTCGTACTTGCGCACCAATCCTTTGTGGACTTTGTTCCTAAAGAATTGGAGTGATGCTGGTTGGAGCTTTACCAACACCAAATCGCCAACCTTGAACTCCTGCGGTCGCCTTCCCAAGTCTGCCCACTTCTTCATCCTTTTTGCCGCCTTTTCAAAGTAAGCTCACGCAATATCTGCATTTCGGTGCCACTCCTTTGCGAAGTGGTAGGCTGACGGACTACTCCCAGTATACCCAATTGCCATGGTGTGAGGAGTTGACGGTTGTTGTCCTGTAATGATCTCGAAGGGGCTCTTGTTGAATGCAGAGCTCCGCTGCAAGTTGTAGGAGAATTGGGCAATGTCCAACAACTTCACCCAATCTCGTTGGTTGGCACTCATGTAGTGCCGAAGATATTGCTCCAGGAGCGAGTTTATCCTTTCAGTCTGACCATCCGTCTGGGGGTAGAGGCTTGTGGAGAAGTATAACTTGGACCCTAACAATTTGAATAGCTCGGTCCAGAATCGTCCCAAGAACCGAGCGTCTCAATCACTAATGATATTGTGCGGGACTCCTCAATACTTCACCACATCCTTCATCATCAGCTTGGCCGCCTCTTCCACTGAACAGTGTAGGGGAGCAGCAATGAAAGTTGCATACTTTGAAAACCGATCGACCACCACGAGTATCGATCCGAGTCTCCCTACAAGTGGCAAGCTTGATATGAAGTCCAAGGAAATGCTCTCCCACGGCCTTTCTGATACAGGCAACGGCTCCAAAAGTCCCACCGGCTTCCGCTGCTCCACCTTGTCTTGTTGGCAAGTGAGACATGTTCGAACATATTCCTCCACATCAGTCCCCATCTTCGGCCAGTAGAAGGCCCTCTCCACGAGAGCCAACGTTCTGTGAATGCCTGGGTGTCCAGCCCAAAGGGAATCGTGACACTCTCTTAAGAGTTCACGCCTCAAATTGTCCATTCGGGGAACATAAACCCTATTCCCTTTTGTGTAAACGAGTCCCTCCTGGATCCAAAATCGTCGTGCCTTGCCTTCTTTGATGAGCTGTATCAGGATGACTGCCTGGGGGTCACTATACAGTCCATCCCTGATCCTAGAAAGAAAGTTGGAGTGCAACTAACTTGCTTGGCCTCCGCCCTCCAATTGTACGGCATTCACGTGCTCCACCTTCCGACTCAATGCATCAGCCACGACATTTGCCTTTCCAGGCTTATACTCCATTGCCATATCAAATTCAGCCAAAAAGTCCTGCCACCGTGCTTGCTTTGGGGAAAGTTTCTTTTGTGTTTGGAAATAGCTCAGGGCGATGTTGTTTGTCCTCAGCACAAATCGCGATCCGAGGAGGTAGTGTCGCCAAACTCGTAGACAGTGGATCACCGCTGTCATCTCCTTCTCATGCACTGGATATCGCCGCTCGGTCTCGTTGAGCTTGCGGCTCTCGTAGGCCACCGGATGACCCTCTTGCATGAGTACTCCCCCAATAACGAAGTCTGAAGCATCTGTATGGACTTCAAAAGGCTCCCCATAGTCTGGCAATTTGAGTACTAGTTCTTCCATAACGGCAGCCTTCAGATCTTGGAATGCTATTTCGCATTTGTCAGACCACTTCCAAGGCTGCTCCTTCTTCAGCAACTCCGTCAGTGGAGTTGCACACTTCGAGTACCCGGCTATGAAGCGTCGATAGTAGTTGACGAAACCAAGGAAGGATCTCAACTCTGGCACCTTCTTTGTAGTCCGTCATTCCGCAACCGCTTGCACTTTTGATTTATCCATGTGAATGGAGCCATCACTGATTCGATGCCCCAAGAATAAGATCTCTGTTTGGGCAAAGTAACATTTCTCCCTTTTTACGAACAAAGTGTTCTCCCTAAGAACCTTGAAGATTGTCCGAAGGTGCTGGACATGCTCCTCGAGCGTTTGACTGTAGACGACGATATCGTCTAAGTAGACAACCACGAACTTGTCCAAGTACTCTTTGAATAGTTGGTTCATGAGAGTGCAGAACGTGGCCGGAGCGTTGGTTAAGCCAAAAGGCATCACCAAGAACTCAAACGCTCCATACCTGGTCACACAGGTAGTCTTCGCTTCGTCGCCTTCAGCAATGCACACCTGCCAATACCCCGACCGAAGGTCGAGTTTTGAGAAATACTTAGCTTTGCCCAACTGGTCGAACAAGTCCGCGATGAGCGGGATGGGATACTTGTTCTTCACTGTCACTTTGTTGAGTGCTCGATAATCAACGCATAGTCGGAGGCTCCCATCTTGTTTCTTCTGAAAGAGGACTGGAGCTCCGAATGGTGCTTTAGAGCTGCGGATGAGACCACCACTTAGCAGTTTGCCTAACTGCTTTCTGAGTTCAGCCAACTCTGGTGGGGGCATTCGATAGGGTGGTCTCGCTGGAGGCTTCAGTCCTGGCTCCAGCTCGATGCTGTGATCTACGCCTCTGCGTGGTGGAAGAGTCTTCGGCAACTCGGGTGGCATAACATCATTGAACTCTTTCAGGACGTTCGCCACCACAGCAGGTTCTTGAATGGCCTTCTCGTCGAGTGGCTCTAGCTTCATAGCAGCCACGAATGTTAGTTCACCTTTTCGCACCTCTTTCTTCAATTGCAAAGCCGATATGTGTTGGGGTTCCTTGGTTCCTCTCCGAGAGACGGGAACCACGCAGGGATCGTCACCCCCCATCATACACAAGGAGTTTAGGAACAGCATAGGCACCAACTTCGCTACGTGCATGAACTCCATTCCAAGAATCACTTGGAAGTCGTCCAGTGGCACCGCCATCATGTTGGTGTTCCCGCTCCATGTTCCGATCTTGATGGGAACTCCCTTCGCCAACCCAGAGATTCGCTTGGCCTCCGAGTTCACCGCATTCATTCGACTTGGGCTCTTCTCCAAGATCAACCCAAGTCGCTTTGCTTCTGAATTGGCAATAAAGTTGTGGGTGGCACCCATGTCCACCATAGCACGGGTTGTTTGGTCATTTAGCTTGATGTCCACGTATATCAGTTCACCAATTCCTGCTTTTGGTAACTTTGTCTTCGTGTTCTCCCCACTTGACCCCGCATGGCGTTTAACAACACGCATCGCCCCATCCGGGGTCCTTGCGACTCCTCATCGTCGCTGTTGGATTCAGAACTGCTCGAACTAAGAGCGACAGCTTTGCCCTTGTCTGATCGGGGGGGGTGGATGGAAGCTGTTAAAGCATTGAGTGCCTGTTTTTGTGGGCACTCACCATGTGCGGCCCTCCGCACAAGAAGCATCCTCCAGGTTTTGAGGCCTTGCCTTTTGGGTTTGGCCCTTTGTGGGAACTCCTCTTCTTTTGTTCGCCCCCGAGCTCCTTCCCTCGAGAATGTTTTGGAGGATGATTGCCTGAAGATTGTTTCTTTCTTCCCGGGTCTTCGGAGGAAACAAAGTCAGTGAGCCTTTCTGCAGCAGCAATTGCCCCGACTACATCGGTGACATTCCTTCGATTTAGTTCTTGTTGAGCCCATGGCTTTCAGACCATCGAGGAAGCTGAACAGCTTGTCCTTCTCGGACATGTCTTGTATGTCCAGCATGAGTGCAGAAAATTGTTTGACATAGTCTCGGATAGAAGTACTCTGGCGGAGTTGTCTCAACTTCCTCCTTGCGACGAACTCTGTGTTCTCCGGTAGGAACTGAGTTCTCAACTCCCGCTTCAAGTCCTCCCATGTGTCAACTCGACACCGACCTTGTTGGATCTCCTCCCAACGGGTTCGCCACCAAAGTTTCGCATCTCCGTTCAGATACATTGTTGTTATAGAAACTTTGGTGTCTTCAAAATCGGGCCTCGTAGCTCGAAAGTATTGTTCCATGTCGAATAGAAAATTCTCGAGCTCTTTGGCATCTTTGGCCCCTCCATAACCATGAGGCTCGGGTGCCCTCAAGTTTTGTGGTGGTGCAACGCGGGTGTTGCTTCCTCCCGCATTTAGTGCTCTAGTGAGCATAGCCACCCTTGAAGTAAGTTCCGCCACCACTTCCTGCAGGTGCTGCACGGAGTCTTTAGTGTCATCTGATAGTCGGTCGACTAGGGCCTCGACCTTATCGATCCTGGACTCCGCTTCCTCTTGCGAGCTCTCTACCCCGACAAGCCTTTGTTGGCCGTGGTAGAGTTCCTCCACGCTCGCTTCAAGAACATCCAGGCGGGTTTCCGCCATTGTGAGTCTCTCCTTGTGACTATTTTTCCCAATTAGCGCTCCAGATTGCGCTTCCTCCGCTCGCGGAGAGTAGACAACTTCTCGCTCATCACGTTCGTTGCCACGCTCCTCTTGAGCGGCTCCAACAGCATGAGAGCGAGTGTGCACATGTAGCCCAGCCCACCTGTGGCTGCTTGGGGCAAGGGTCCGGCTTGCCCCGTCTTGCTTGATTCGCCACGATGTTTTGCCATGGCGAAGTTGCGAAGTTCCTTCGCTGCTCACTCGAAGTGCTTGCTTGCTCTGATACCATAATGTCACGACCTTAGCTGGAATTGCCTAAGGCGTGAGACACCCTTGCGGCCAAGACGCGAACTTAGCTTGCGTTGCCTAAGTCGCGCTTCGCCCTTGCAATATTGCTCCGCAAAGATCAGCCCACTTGCAACCTCTTGCAGGTCCCGAAGGACCTGTAAAAGAGAAAGTTGATTAGTTCGAAAGAACGAGCGACGGACAAGTCCCGACGTCTCGCGAAAAGGGGAAGCTTTACAAGCAATTCAGCGAACACCTTGCGTGCACAAGAGAAAAGAGGGAGAGGGGGGAAAACAAGGACTTTAGAGGGTTGAACGAACAACTGCAAGTCCACAAACAGCTGCTCACCGGGTGCCGGGCGCGACAACAAGTTCCCGTCAAGGTAACGTGCGAACTTGCGAAAGGTTGTTCAACGCCCGACCCTATACCGAAGCCCCATCCAGCCCGATGCCACCCGGGGGGTTCCAAGGGGCTGAGATGGCTGACGTTTTGGTGAGCGGAGGCGGACTACGAAGAGCAGCCCGTGGCACACGAAAACGGAGCTGTTTTGGGCTGTTTTGGGGCTGTTTTGCTCGGTTCGGTGAGCGATCGCTTTGTAGTGCTGCAGCTTGTTCGAACTTACATTTTTACAAGCAAAATGACTCAAAACCAAGGCAAAACACGTTGCCAAACATTTGTACATATAGGTGGGAGCGACGAACGGATCGTTGAACGGAGTTGTTGCGGGTGCGCGACGATCGTTTGTGACAGGTTGGTGGCCGGATAGCGGCGGCGGCGGTGAAGAATGGGTTGCCTTGCAGCGGTGGTGGAGAAGGAGAGCGGGCTGTGGCAGGATGAGACGCTGGCAGCGTCGTCTCCTAGCAGCGATGGTGGCTCGGGTGGGAGGCAACGGCCACAGTGGACTCTGGCCGGAAGCGGGGTAGGGTTGGTCGCTGGCCGAAGAGCAGCGACGGTCGACGGTGGGCTGGCCGCAAGTAGGGGAAGCAGGGGTGCGTGGCTGTGACTTCTTCTTCTTCTATCTCTTCTTTCTTTCTTTCTTTCTTTCTTTCTTTTTTTTTCTTTTTTTTTTTTAAGGTGATGAACTACAACGAGAACGCCAAGGATCGTCGCTCTGATATCAATTGATAAGACCCTAAAGTCTTATCGTAGGCTCTGATACCAATTAATAAGAACCCTAAGTTTTTATCATTGAAAAAATAAGAGAAAATGGGAGAAAAGGAGAAAAGGAAATGATCCGCTTCGAGGGAGATCAGCCTCCTTGATCACTTCGAGGGGATTGACCTCCTTGATCACTTCGAGGGGATCGTCAAAAGCTTACATCACTATTTATAGAGTTCTACCCAGAGTTCTTCAGGACTTGGACTCTTAATAATAAATAAATATTAAATAAACTCTATCCGATTCTAACTGAATTAAACTCTAACTTAATAATAAATAAATATTAAATAAACTCTATCCGACTCTACTCAATAAATATTATTCAAAAGCTTAGAAAATAATAGGATACTAACAAAAATGTATTACAAACAGAAGGAGCACCCACCAGTCTTCCACTTTCGAACGTAAAATCTGAGATGCCGAGGCTCTTGAAGAACTCGATAGCTTCTTCGATCACGGGCGGCTGATCAAGATTCCACTCGTGGGTGCAACCGGAGCATCTAAAAACGTTTAGCAAAAACACCATGAGAGACAAATCCAGATTAAACGATCAAAAAAGAAATTGGTAGCTATTTATGCTTGTCTCAACCGAGGTGGAGACAACAAACATACGACTGGAAGTGTGGGCATTGGAGGGCAGTGGAGGTTGCGGCCGCGTCGGAGGAGGAGGAAGAGGAATGGCGCTGCAGAGGATTAGGGTTCCGACGACGGAGAAGGGTAGGAGTAGAGGCTGGCGGCGGGGGGTTTCGAGTGGCGAATCGGGCGGCGACGTTAGCGTGCGGGAGAAGCGAAAGAGCCATAATATCCACCCAGCGGGAGCGCAAGCGGGCGATGATAAGGCCACCGAACCGGGAGAATGTACCCAAATGTCCAATTAGTTTTATGGGTGAAGACCACAAGGGTTCGAATCCTGCTGCAAGCATTAGGAGAACAAATCATGACGAACGTAATACGTTAAAGCCACATAGACGACGACGAACTAAAAATATAATTATTTTTCTATAGTGACTTGAGAATCCTACGTGGTATATGTTTATTTATTTATTCTAAACTCCAAAATTCCCTACTGGACATGATTTAAGAATATAGTTTTGACTCAAAACATTAGAACTATTTTTGGGACCATAAATATATATATATATATATATATATATATATATATATATATATCTGAAGTAATGGTCATCCAGCTAATCAATTCATTTGATAATCATGCAGAAGAAGACACTGTACTCGAATTATTTCAGAATTCTTTTCCTAGATATCTCATTCTTTCTATAGCATTATGAAGTGTTACCAAGCAAAAGAAAACATCCTTAATCCTTTCAAGGACCACACTGACATGGGCATGACGGAAAGTATTGCATCAGCGCAGCAGATAATAGCAAGACTAGCAGCGGGAGAGCTAAAACACAACACAGAGCAAGAGCTATATTTCTTGAATGTATAGTGGACATGTTGCTTTCAAGACAGATATTTAGGAAGGCAACAGACGTACAGATTTCCAAAGAAAAGTTCCCACTTGTTTCTTCTTTTCCATGTTCCATGAGTGCATGGAAATTTTACATGGTAGTAGAAAATGTAACAAGCTTTTGTCTACAGATATTTCGAAACATTCTTTGACAACGATCCAACTCGCAGTTATCTGCCAAAAATTGTCTCTTTAACTAACTCTTAAAGGTTTATGTCGAGGCTAAGATCATGACAATCGTACATATGAGCATACACCGGAAGTACTAGTAGGGTTGCTCAAGTTGCAGGAGCCTAGATAACCCATTCAGAAGACAAAATTCACTAAAAGCAACAGCAGTATCAGGAATTGTAGGCTCCAGGATTCAGCTTCTGCCTTTTCTCATCAAAGCCAAAACTCTGCAAGCTTGGCAAGCAACAATGACCAGCCTTCCATATTTTGCCTTTCCTGTTCTTGCGATCCTGACTTGGTGTCATTTCACTTGCACAGACAGAAGTGGCTCCAGAGCAGTATGGAGTGCCATTTAATGATCCTGGAGCTTGGTCTGTGTCGGTTTTGAGTACGTCAGATTTTCCATTGATTCCCACTACCTCTTCAGCAGCATTTGTTGCATCAACTGCTCGTTCATCTTGAATTGTTTCATGTAGAATGTCACCTAATTTCTTTCTACCAGCGGGAGAGGGTTCGGATTTAGAGTCTGGATACTTGTCCACAAAGATGGTATTATCCCATCCAGAGATCAACCTTGCATTTGTTTGATGGTCAGGAGTACTTAGTCGTGATGGTGTCAAGTCTGCATAATACAAAATGCACCACGTGTAAGCAAAATTCACTACTGAAATTGAACTAAATATGTGCATAACAACGTATCAAGATGTTTCTTTAAAAAAATTCCGTAAGTTTATAAAGGCAGCGAGAATTTTCATCTTTTTAATGTGTATATAGTATACCTCCAATGACACTAAAGAAATCATCCTCCAATTCAGAATCCAAACTTTCTTTTGAGTCAAAAAATATTTCCTCCTCACAGCCTGCAGAAATCATACATTAAGCATGAATCACCCAAGTCCAAATAATTAGATGAAGATGTTAGAATTGCAAATAGACCCTTAATAAGCTCAACCTCCTATTTCAGAATAATCTTTGGAAAATTTCAACAGCATGCTTATTTGGTTGATGCCTTCTGTTTCACATATCCCGATGACATAATGCAGTGCAAAACAACTAAATAACACCTTGTCTACCAGTAATCTACAATATGAGAAATTTAAGATATTCGCTTTGGCACATTGCATTAAATCACTGTGAAGTCAAAAGATTATCCATGGTATTGGAGATATAAGATATCACCCTCCAAAAGAAACAACACAGAGGCCAAAATAAAAAGGTAACTATAGTCTGGAATCTCTGGATGATATATCCAAAGAAAATAGCTTGGCTTTTTTTATTTGCAGAACAAAACTCTTGACCTTTTCTTGTCTGTCTCCACCAAGGTTTGGTCTAACTCTTTGTAAAATTCCCTCCATTTTTTTCACCAAAAGATTGTGGTCCTTTGGAAGTACCGCTTCAAATATTTGCTGAAATGAAAATTTGATCTCAACAAAATCACTGAACTATTCTTCAACAAGTGCATATTATCAACAATGATCTAAAAGTTCTTCCCATTGATACAATGTGGTCTGAGCTTCCATTTTGCAGACACTTTATTGTTTCACATCTGAATTCCAATGTCCATTGGCTTTGCTCAGAATCAGTTGTTGACAGGCTTAATCATATACAAAAATTGGAATGTTGACTAGTTCCACCAAAAATCATCCTAAACCACACAATAGTTCAGCAGCTCTGGCAATACAAACCAGCACCATGTGATCAGCCTGAATGGGTTCCATAAGCTAAGCTCCTGCAGTTACTGTGCTTTTGCATAGGTTCCTTCCCATGTGCTTCTTTTGATTGGATCCATTATTACTATAAAGCTTTTGGGGTTGTTGATACTTTCCCAATTTATAAATGATTACCTCTTGAAGCCCCTAAACTTGCAATGAAGCATGCCCAAACACCAATGAAATGTTCAATATTTTGTCAAGTACAAATTGGAGTACTAGTTCTTCATATGTTTTAAGATGATAAATTGAGTGATATGCTTGCAATTTGTTCCAACAGATCCTTTTTTCCAACAAATTCCAAAAGCTTTCTATCATGACATGTATATTCTCCAACTTCATAGTTGTCACTGTTTAGAGGTGCTAGAGTCTTCCTTTTCCTTGATCATAATCTCCAACGTCATTCGAGCTTTCTGAGAAGTGGCAGTATCCCTTTTTTTGGATTAAAAACAGAAAGAATATGTCGACCAAATGGGTTTTCTCCACACAGAAGGATGATATGGAATCAATTACAGTTCAACTGCTGGAAGATTAAGTTGCCTCACATTTTCATATTTTCAAGAGGATGACTAACTTTTGCCCTGTAACTTGTCAACTGCCTGATGACAAGCACAACAAGAAACATTCATAAATGAACTCATCAGGAACTTAGTTACGGAAATGATAGTGAAACTGACATTTAGGAAACCACCTCCAAACATCATTAGACTAGCCACTTTAAGAACAACTTAGGATCCCTTGCATCTTCCACTTATTATAAAAAATATAAGTTCCCCTTTTGTTTAAGCAACATTAACATATCGCCCTCAATTACTAACTGAGTCCAAAGTCATTGAGAAGTTCCAACAAGATCTAGGAAGAGAGATGCAATTCATGTAAAACCTGAGTCTTCTCCAGACCAGTAGTTTTCCCTTTCCCAACCTAATAAAAGTTTTGCATGTAATCTTTAATGTCAAACAAGATATGCAAGGTCAGACTTGTTGCCGCTGACATTTTCTCTCCTAATTGGTGTACCACCAAATTTCAAGCATGAAAGCCACACCATATAAGGAGGGTTTGGAACAATGTAACATTGGTCAAACATTAAGAATGGTATAGGCAAATGCTACTAGTTTCTTGTGATGGTAAAGACTGCAATCACAGGCCCACACATGGATTAACACTTTAAACTAGTAGCAGATTACAATAATACACTTACATGTACTTAACTATTAATGTTTAGATTGTGAAATGGAAGAGCTTTAAATGGGAGCTGCACTATTCTGTAGTAACATTATTGATGTCTTAAAAAAACTGTAAACATAATTGTTCCCAAAAATCTTGATATTGATCTTAAGTAAAGAGATAAACAAGGACTTCTAGATAGAAAAGTAATACCAAGTGTCTTAAAGTAGTAGAAAGAGAAACGGATATATATCAACAAACAAAAAACCAATAATGCTCTCTAGTTCTGAGTAGAATTTTGACACTATAATACTCCTACTGACAAGGTGAGTCTAAGCTTATTGATATTATTTAAGGATCCAGTATCAGAAAATAGTTAACTTTACCACAAATGTACATTGAACATATTTATTACCAGAATATCAAAGATTCACGAAGATAATCACAGATAATAGGTGAAATCTTAAGATGAGTGCTCAATTTAGAAAGATAATGGTTGAATGATGAAGCCATGAGTACTATAAGGTACTAATTTAAGGAGAATAACTAAAATGATTTGAGTGGTAGAAGAAGATTGAAACGACAAATATAGACAAAGGAACGCATAGCATATAGTACAAATTCGTAACCAAATGTCAAGTAGCATACTTTGCACCCATCGCTACAGGGAGAGAGAGAGAGAGAGCAAAGCAATCTTGCAAACCTGTCACTCAGGCCACCCTCTGTTTTGGTTATAATCTGGCAGCATGATTATCAGATTTAAAATATTCTAAACAAACTAGAACTCACTGCAATAGCATAACATGAACTTGTTCCTTTAGATAGATTCAAAATATCAGGTAGTAGTTGTCTATGGCTTATTGCGATCCATATATCAGACATAACAAAATGAATAATTTAATAATTTGCAGAAGAGAGCAGCAAACCCAACAGAAATAGACCATCAGCACTGCTGCTTTGTTTTCTAAAATAAATGTTGTAAATCAATTATCAGAGCCTTTCCTACAAAATATCGCAATCCAAAACGAAAAAGCGATTAATAAGAAAAGACAAGAAAACAACTACTCACTCGACAGACTTAACATAATGTGCTCGAGCGAAAATTAGACCTTTGCCAACACTCCAGAGTTGCAAAAGAGGAATTGATCTCCTTAAAAGAACATACCAAAGTCTGGGTTCTCAGGGCCAAATCGACCCAAAGGGTTATCCCAACACAAGGGCTTCTCCTTGGCGGGCGACGGGAAGAAGAAGAACCTCTTGGCCTTGGAACCGATGCCTAGACATCGTCTCATGGTGGTATCTGCTCTCTATGCAACCGAAACGCAGGAACCCGTCTTCAAAATCAAATCTTTTCTACCATAGAGCTACCGCAGCACTGTGTCCTGCCAGTTTTAGCAGAAAGAGCTGAGGAAAAGTACTAGGAAGGAAAAGAAAAGGCAGCAAAGCACAAAAACAAAAGGCGGTTAGTTTCACCTAGTGTCGTGAAGGCCGACCAAAGGTCCCATTCTTCAGGAAAAGGAGATCCTTCAGCTTCAAAGAGTTCGACGGTGGAGAAAGAAGGAAGACGAAGAGAAGGGGAATTAGAAAAGTAGCTTCCAAAAGGTCAAGCAGGAATTAATGCCATAAATGTATTCCACCCACTGAATTTGTGGTCTTTATGAATGCATTTATCTATTCATGTCACGTCCATGTTGCAATTAGAATCCTTCTCGGCCTCTTGTGTTCTATTTATATTCGTCTCAAGTTGATCACAACCTAAAGACTACTTTTGTAGGTGCAAATCTACCCAGAGATATCTTTTTAGATTATATTTGACCTGAAGTACAGACTGCTGACTTTGTGTTGCTCGGGTAACTGTCGATGTGGAAAATGAACATTATGTTTTGGTGATTTCAGTTGAGAGGATATCCATAAAATCTTGCACTTCGTGTGAGATTGGCATGGCCGAAGCTTGTTGATTATGGTAGTTAATCTCATAAAAACGTATGAGGGTGACATTACCTCATCGATTAAGCATAGGTGATAAAATACTTAGGGTTTTATCATAAAATAAGAGAGAAAAAATAGATGATTATTTCGAAAGGATTGATTTTTTGATCAATTTGAGACGATTGACCTTTTAGAATTTATCAAAAGACTAGATAATATTTTATTGATAACTTAAAAATATATATATACATCTCTATTTATAATGTTTTACTAAAAGTTCATTGATTCTTAATATTAAATAAATTCATGTTTGATTCGAATTAAACAAACTCAATAAAACATTATTCAAAAGTTATCTCATAAAAAATTATAAATAGAGATGTATATATAATTAATTTTTAAATTTTTTAATTTTTTTAATTTTAAAACATTATATATCCCAACAGAGAACATATTTTTTAATTTTTCTATTTATAATTTTTAAGCATTCGAGTTGTTTAAAAATCATAAAGCATTCTATTTATAATTTTTAATTTTTTAATTTTAAAACATTATAAATAGAGATGTATATATATCCCAACAGAGAACATATTTTTTAATTTTTCTTATTAAGTAAAGCCTTCGAGTTGTTTAAAAATCATAAACCAAATACCTAATCCTCTGTTGGGAATGCTTGGAGCTGTTCAATAATTTTCTTCTGCATATTGTCTCCATTTTTTTTTTAATATATATATATATATATATATATATATATATATATATATATATATATATATATATATATATATATATATATCCATCTAAAACTAGTGATTTTTGTACTCATCCTTTTAATTTAAGTTTAAAGTGTGGATATATATATATATATAAATTTATTTTTATTTAAATGTATATATAATGTTGGAATTTGGAGTGATAAATATGCTCTCTTTTTTTAACTTTAAAAGATAGATATAAGAAACCCCTTTTTTTACACAAGTCTGTCAGTTCCTATACATTTTTAGTTTACTTATGTTACAATATTTTTTTAAAAAAATATTACAATATTTTTCGACAATTTCATCAGTATTTAATCATTACTTGTCCTCCAATTTATCCTCCAGAAAAAGTTAATTATTTTTGCTTTGGCTTCGTAAGTCACCGGTTAACGCCAGGATTTAGGAGTATAAAAAGAAGGATCTTCTAATTAGTAACTTGAGTCAAAATGACTCAAGCTAAATAACATTAAGATGAGAAATCATCATTCACAATGGAAGAGAACCAGATTGACTTGAACGAAAAGAGAAAAAATCTCGCAAAGAAAGTTATAGAAGTGTGTTGCTTTATCAACCACGGAAACAGAATACATAGTAGTCACTGAAGCCTGCAAGAAAATTTTATAGATGAAAAAGTTTCTATAAGAATTGGGCTTGAAACAAGAAGGATATATTATTTACTGTGATAGTTAGAATGTTATGACAATATCTGCATTCCAAATTTCTATGTCTGGATTTAGATCTAGATTTAGATCTACTACTGTCAAATTCTCTTTTATCCATTCTACCCCTGACAACCAGACCCTCAGCCTGATTCTCTCTACTTTCCCCAGTGATATTCCTGTCTATCTGCTCCTTAGATTTTAATGCAGATTTAATTTCTTGATACAAAACTGTTTCTTTTCCATAAATCAAAGTATCACGGAAATGCTTAAAAGATTGGGGAAGAGAACACAAGAGTAACAAAGCCTTATCCTCATCATCAATTTTTGCATCTATATTCTCCAAATCCATAACCAAAGAATCAAACTTATCAAGATGTGAGAGTATAGATGTACCTTCAGTCATCCGAAGCATATATAGACTCTGCTTCAAGTAGAGACGATTCTCCACTGTCCTCTTCATGTACAAGGCTTTAAGTTTGTCCCACATGCTCTTAGCCGTAGTCTCCATAGCTACCTCCCGTAAAACCTCATCAGAGAGATTTAGGATGATGCTTGATCGGGCCTTCTTATCCATACCCGCAAGATCTTCCTTTGTCATACCATCTGGAATGTTCTCTGCTCCCTGTAGTGCCAAATCAACTCCGTCTTGAACCAGAATGGCTTCCATCTTAAGTTGCCACATGCCGAAGTTGACATTTCTGTCGAATTTCTCGACGACGATCTTTGTTATTGTCATTGTTGCCAAAAGATCCCGAAACTAGGCTCTGATACCAGTTTGTTAGAGCTAGCCCTAGGATATTTATCTAAAAAGGTAATTTGGCAATCCAACAAGACAATAAAGCGGAAAACAAATAAAAGGAGAGACAAGAACACCAGAACACCAAATTTACGTGGTTCGGTCAATTGACCTACATCCACGGACGAAGGAGGAGCAAATCACTACTATAAAAGAGGGACAATTACAAATGCCTTAGGAAGATGTTCCTAGGCCATAAAACACCGGAAAATACTAAACAAGAAAAAACCCAAATCTATAAGCCCAAACTATTTAACTGAGTGTGGACTTAAACCCAAAGTAAACACTTAGGTTTTTCTTGTGGTGCATTTGACTTCAAAGCTCAGACCCTTATTTATAGTTTAAACAGGAGATACCAAACTTGTTTTTCCTGATGTGGGACTATGGGACTTGCCAAACTAACAACATGGAGCAACCAGAAGGTTTCAAAGTCAAGGGAAAAGAAAATATGGTGTGTAAGCTTAGGAAAAGCTTATATGGACTCAAACAGGCACTTAGACAGTGGTATAAGAAGTTTGATTCCTTTATGATGAGCCAAGGGTATGATAGAACCACATCTGATCATTGTGTGTTTATGAAAAAAAATTTAAATGATGATTTTATTATTTTACTGCTATATGTTGATGATATGTTGATTGTTGGTCATGATGTTGGAAAAATTGGAAAGCTTAAAAGAGAGTTAAGTAAGTTTTTTGCCATGAAAGACTTGGGATCGGTGAAACAAATACTTGGTATGAAGATTCTTTGTGATAGGAAGAAAAGGAAGATTTTGCTATCTCAGGAGACTTACATTGAAAAGGTTCTTGAAAGATTCAATATGAGTAAAGCCAAAGTAGTTTGTTCTCCACTTGCATGTCATTTCAAGCTTAGTTCGAAACAATGTCCTACAAGTGAGAAAGAAAAAGAAGAAATGTCCAAAGTGCCTTACTCATCTGCAGTAGGCAGTTTGATATATGCTATGGTTTGTACTAGGTTAGATATAGCTCATGCAGTTGGAGTTGTCAGCCGATTTCTCTCAAATCTTGGAAAGGAACATTGGGCAACAGTGAAATGAATATTAAGATATCTAAGAGGTACTTCCAGGTTGTGTTTATGTTTTGGCAGTGATGAACCTGTGTTAGAAGGTTACACAGATGTAGACATGGCAGGTGATACTGATTCCAGGAAGTCCACTTCGGGATTCTTAATGACATTTACTAGGGGAGCAGTCTCTTGGCAATCAAAGTTACAGAAGTGTGTTGCTTTATCAACCACAGAAGCAGAATACATGGCAGTTATTGAAGCTTGTAAGGAAGCTTTATAGATGAAAAAATTTCTACAAGAATTAGGCTTGAAACAGAAAGGATATACTGTTTACTATGATAGTCAGAGTGCCATTCACCTCTCCAAGAATTCAACATACCATTCTAGATCCAAGCATATTGATGTGAGATATCATTGGATTCATGATGTGTTTGAGATTGTGGAATCAAGAGATTACATGTGCCCGGTGATTTCAACATTTCAGTCACCTACCGTAGAATTGGTCTGCGAGCAAATCGCATCATTTGCTGGCTCGGTCAAATAAAAGAAAAAACTTCTTCCCTTGCATAATCGAAAATAAGTAACAAAGAGGGTACTGGTTGGAGTAATATTGGCACGTCGATATTCTTTGATGAACACTATCAGATAGCATAACGAGTTGGGCACTAAGAATCGTTGCATCATCAAAGTCCAGGTGAAAGAATATATTAGTATTGATGAGATGCATTTTTTTCTTTTTCTTATCTTTCTTTTATTTTTTATGTTCAGACACTAGCCCTAGAACAAGAGGCATATCCAGCTTTGGATGAATTGACGAAAGAATTACAGTTGGAAAAAGTACATACCAATGATAATGGTTCAGATATGTTTGACAAAGTCTTTGCCTAAGGAGAAACTTGAAGTATGTACGCGAAGACAACACACGGCAAAAGAGAGAGAAGAAGAGAAAGAGGAGGGAGAAAGATTAGGTTTTTGAGTTTTCTGCTTGACGATCGGTGGCCAAACGTTGTCAGTTTTGACCCAAATTTTATGTGGAGAATCCTTACAGCAAACTCTACAATTCTAACGGTGTGATCTACAGTTTACCCTTTCTGAGGTACTTTCCGCAAACTCTACAATTCTAACGGTGTTGATCTACAGTTTACCCTTTCTGAGGTACTTTCCTGCTATACCTACTCTATGAGATCTTGAATTCTTTTTAGAGGAGATCCATGATGATGATATGTTATTCGCCAAGATCTATGGAGAGAAGAAGAGAAAGAGAAGGAGAGAGAAAGATTAGGTTTTTGAGTTTTCTGCTTGACGATCGGTGGCCAAACGTTGTCAGTTTTGGCCCAAAATTTATGTGGAGAATCCTTACAGCAAACTCTACAATCCTAACGGTGTTGATCTACAGTTTACCCTTTCTAAGGTACTTTCCTGCTATATCTACTCTGTGAGACCTAGAATTCTCTTTTAGAGGAGATCCATCTTATGTGATGATGATATGCTATTCTTAAGGCAAGATCTATGAAGAGAAAAAGAGAAAGAGAAGGAGAGAGAAAGATTAGGTTTTTGAGCTTTCTGCTTGACGATCGGTTGCCAAACGTTGTCAGTTTTGGCCCAAATTTTATGTGAAGAATCCTTACAGCAAACTCTACAATCCTAACGGTGTTGATCTACAGTTTACCCTTTCTGAGGTACTTTCCTGCTATACCTATTTTGTGAGACCTAGAATTTTCTTTTAGTGGAGATCCATCTTATGTGATGATGATATGCTATTCTTAAGCCAAGATCTATGTTATTGATGTTATTGTGATCCTCTGGTTGTTATAGAGAAGATTTACTATAAACCAGTTATCATTTCTATTGATAGTGGAAGTTTGAGGTGGAGTACGGTCCCGTGATTTTTTTCGCATTGGGTTTTCCACGTTAAAAGATTTGGTCTCACTGTGTGATTGAGTTTTTGATCTATTATTTATGCTGTGTTGATTGATATTTACATTTGGATATCAAGTTGGTATTTTGATGAGAAACTTATTTTGATACACAAAGAGGAAAAGAATTATTTCACGGTTTTTTCCAACAAAATCTAATAATTTAGAGGACGAGCTTTGGCACCATGGCAAAGAAGTGATCAATTGGATCCTCCAATCCTACCTTGTTATAATTGGAGTGCCTCAGTCCCTTTCATGTGTAACCCTGTTCTGAACACTTGAGAATCGTGCAGTCTAACACATGAAGAACTGGAACAAACTTCAAACCTGAAACAGTTCCCCTCCTTCTAAATCCGAAGACATGGGGTGCTGAATGGCCCATGCGAGCTTAAACATGAACCGTACTGCTGAGATGAAATGATCATGTAGCACCCCATTGCAAACTAGCGAACACCAGGATACTTCAAAACTTTGGTATCGTAATTTATCTCTGCAACGTCATCTCCAATTCCATCAGAAGAGAAAAGGAAATCCTCTGAATACTTGTTAAAGGACACCCAACAAGATGAAATGTTGACAAATATGACCAAGTAAAAAAAAAGATGGGACGTTGAACAACATCAAGGAGTCGGAGGAACCACACTGCTGGCGTATCTGGTGACTGCATCCAAGATATCAGTGTACGAAACAACGCCGACCAAGATGTCATCCTCCGATTCCGAATCAATCACCCATACATGGGTGGCCCTGTAGGACAGCATCTGGGCCATGACAGCCGCCAATGAACTCGTGTGCCTGCACGTCAAAAGTTTACTCCGCCCCTTGTACATGCTCCTCGGCCGCCCGGTTTGCACCTGCTTCAGCTGGTTATCGAAGAACCCGATGCTTCTGCTGCTAAACTTGGTCAGCCTGGGAGAGGCTCCAACGGTGACAACCTCCACTGGCACATCGATAGGCTGATCAGGCGGGTCTACTGGCGAAGAGCAGCCATTTTCATCTGTTCCGATAGCAAATTGTCCTGCTGATAGATTTGCCATGGCCCATGCAGTCGTCACGTAGTCACATTTCCATAATTCGTACGCAGATATGTCTCCAAGAATCTTGTGCGAGCCATCACAGGTAGTCTCAACGACTGCAATCGCACATGGGCCGTGAGGGATCTTACCGACGGCTTCAAGGGCGGGCGAGAGGGCTTCCACGTACGAATAGTGCGGATTAACGGCTCCAAGAGAGGCGATGGAAGACAGAGGGATGGGAGCAAGAGCACCAAGGCAGCCGATTAGGAAGCGGACGACGTCTTCTCGGGAGAGACAGCAGAAATTGTTCTGAGGAAGAGAAGAAGAGGACGGTGGACTGCTGCTGGTCGCTGCACTCGCGGGCTTGGTGGTCTCTATGTTCCTGAGCCATTTGCCATTGTAGAGCATGGAAAAGGGCTTGCTGACGTCTTTGCATGCACCACTTCTGCGCACAAGGAGGCACCGTACACCTAGCTTCATCAGCTCGAGCGCATCGATTAACCTGGTGGATCCGAAACTTGAATTAGACCAGCATAATACTAGAAGTAGTTCCCGAAAGAGTCTCTAGGCCAGGTTTGTTCCTAAAGAGCAATCCGAATTCTACCAGTTTAACTACGGTTCGAACATTAAATTAATTGTCGATTAGAATGCTTAATCTTGTAACCTTTCGGTTAATGATTGTCTTTGTATCATTACAAGTCTGAAGGAACCAGAGCAAGGTGAACCTTGGTTCTTCAAATCAAGGTGAACCAGAGCCAAAGCACGATTTCCAGATGTCGAGGAGCAAAAGTGAAGGATTTCACGTACGCCAGTAGTAAAGATGCCGAATAGGTAATGTGACAACAATGTGCAAAAGTATAGCGACAAAAAGGTTTCCTCGAGGGAGAAAGAAGGAAATAGGAAGATTCATCCTGAAATCAATTGTCGTACGACAATGAGACAAAGACTGGATTGAGCAAATCAAGCGAATCATTCAAGAACAAAGATAGAGGTGTTTGATTCCCGGAAGTGAGAATGAATTACTACCGCAAAATAAAAGGTTCTCTGGAATTAAATCGGATATAACGATGAAGGAACATAACACAATAGATTTTAACCGATCGTACAGAAAGAAGGAAAGAAAACGATCAAGAACGAGGCATTTCAAGATTCCAATGAGGCATTTTAAGATTCTTTGAGAAAATTGCACCACGAAAGATCAAGAACGACGTTATCGATCGATCAAGAAGTACATCCGGAAAAAAGAAGAGCAGAGAGCAGAATCAGAAAAAAAGGAATAAGATTTCCCACCTCACGCAGGGATCCACCTCTCTCAACAAGCTCGGATTGGGGGTCACCACCTCCGAGACCGGCGTCCTCATGACCCGGTCACGATCCCCGTCGGCCCTCGCGAGGAAGGCCACCACGTCCAGCGAGTTGAGCATACCTACAAACCTCTCCTCCGAGGGCGGCGCTGCCCCCGCCGAGGGTATCCGATTGTGCCAGACGGGAATGGCCCCCTCGGAGGAGCCGCCGATGGCCCGGGCGGCGGCCTCGAGTGTCTCCACCTCGGAGAACTCAATGAGATCTGGCTTCCCCAGCGTCAGGTCACCGATGACGCGGTGGAGGAATACGACGGACATGGAATCGGCGCCGCCGTTCGACTGAGGAGGAGGCAGAGAGAGACGAAGCGTCTTCGCCGGGAAATGGGAGAGAGAGACGAAGAGATCGTTGGTGTTTTCAATTGGTCGAGTCATGTGATTGGGCAGGGAAATCGGAAAGAAATAGCAATAGAATATTCTACTCTTCTATAGATACCAAAAATCTACCTGCCTTCTGATTTATACACGTGGAACCCAAATTAGGGCAAGATACCATTCAGTCGTTGGAAAGCTATGGGTACGTTGGTGGGTAATTAACGAGGAGTCGATTGACATCAGAGTTTAGAAAGGTGTTCGGTGGATGGATAGCGCTCATCTATCTGCACCGAGGCAGGGGACACAACATTCCCTCAGATCGCAGTAAGACTCGTGGGCTCCACTTCTTTTTCATCGCGTCCCACGGTTTTTAACGCGAGAGAATAGCTTGGATCCTGGCTCGGTCAAAGACGGATGAGCTCGACCATTTTGTAGGGCAGAGACGGATAATAACCCGTTATCTTTTTATTTTTATACAATTTTTTTAATACAGGCAGAGGGCAGAGAAAGAGTTTAGGAAGACAAGATGAAGCAGTCGTGGAAAATTCAGTCAGTGTTTAGATTTAACAAACTGATACATAATTAATGTGGGCTGCGATGAAAATTTTAGTAGGCAAAATTGGTCCAGCGGAATCCATTTTTCAGGAATTTGTCACGTTTGAAAGTGAAAACAAAATTTTCCCTAAGAGAAAGCAATTGGAGAATCCGATTATTCGAGTGTGAATTTTATTTGATGACAGAAAAATACTCATATATTGTACCTCCTTTTTTGTAAAAACTATATTGGGGACATTTTGATTGTATTATATATTTTACTTTTCGTTTAAGAGGGGTAATCATAGATTACTTTTTATAAATAATTATCATTAATATTTTGATCATTAGTATTGGAATTCCTAACCTTACAAACGTGAAACATTTAATATCAATTCTCCTTATACTTTAAAACCTTAATCTCTCAAGTATATTGACATGTATGTCTATAATAAATTATTAGGAGAGTTCCTCTCATCAAGATTATCTCCTAAGAATTCTATTTTAATTGAACTTTTCTTTTTTATTGGCCAATAGCCATAATCAAAATCCAATCATATCTATAATATATCTTATCTAATTAAATAGGATCATATAATCTAACATTCTCCTATTTTGCCCATTAATTAGTAAGATTAAAAAAAATAAAATCAAAAAATAAATAAATAAAATTTATTTAAAAATAATTTGATCAATTGGATTCTGAAATTTTAAAAAAATTATATACACATGTGTGAATTTTAAAAATAGGCCAATAAGTCTAATAAATATAATAATACTACATTAAGTATGACTAACAATATGAGTCATAGTGGTTGTATGCTATCAATGTCACACTTTCTTCTATGTACCATAATACTATTAACATTTTCTAATACAGTTCAAAATGACCCATATAATTTGTCTTGTTAAGATAATCCTATTATCACATTCAATCATAATATGTACATGCATAATTATGAACAGGATAACAAAAATATATAACTTTAAGTACATAAATAAGAATATCAATTATAGTATCTAGTCAAACATGCATCATCATATCTTTTATGGGTTGCTCACAAACCCATCATAAGAACATGTTTTTTCAAAATACTTTAGGCTATAAGTCATAAGTGAATGGATCAGCAATCAATACAGTGAAACTCAAGTAATTAATTGACATTGGATGTTTCTGGACTCCTCTTCTTTAACCATCAAGTATTTTATACCATAATACATAGAGATGCAATAGTACTTGTCATTCTTAGAAAAGAAAACTACTGCAATGCCACAAAATATCTTCAACGACTTGGCAATTGAGTCTAACTACTCCAAGTCCTAAGATAAAATTTTACAATCAAAAAGTTTAATCAGTGGCCTCAAAGCATACCACAAAATCAACTTCTATTATTAATAATAATAAATTGCCCCTCTAATTGACATAGATATTAACCGTAAGATGGACTTCCTATTATCGAGGTAATTTATATAATCAGCATCTGAAAAATACCATCATTTCAAGCTAATATAATTTCATACATGTAAGCATATAATGCTTTATCCCTTCCGGATATTTTATTATTTTCTCTACAGTCCTTTAATGTTTTTACTTCTGGGTAACTCCAATATATACCCAGTATTTTAATTGTAAAACTGATATCCTTTATGACACAAGCTTGAGCATAGACTTCCAATTGCGTATATGCAAAGAATATCTTCTTTATTTGATTCTTTTCAAGTCATTTTAAAGTATTTACTATTGACTAAAATTTTGCTTTTATGATTTACTAAACAAAGCTGTATATTAAATCTTTTCAAGACTCGATTAACATATCCTTTATTAGACCGTCTTCATAATCATTCAGGTCTATTTTTGAATTACTCAATGTTAATAATATAAGATGACTCATTCATATCAACCATCTTAAAACTCTTAGTGATAAATTTCTTGATTTAGTATAATAAACCAAGATCACTATTGGTAAGATAAAATATTATATATATATATAAGACCAATATAATAAATTTGCTCCCACTAATATAAATATTTATCAATAATTTTTTTTTAAATTGGGAAATAATGATATCAAAAAGCCTTTATATATATCATTATCTTGAAGCTTGTTTAAGGTCATAAATGGATTCATGAATTTGTATACCAAACTTTATATTTTTTTCATTTTCTTCGTAAATCATTTAGAGTAACCCATGTAAAGCTAAATCTTTAAAAATATTTTCATATCATTATGATATAACTCAAACTCATAATGAGTCACTAATGTTATGATGATTCTTAACGAGTCCATTAAATGTTTCATTATGGTCGATACATTCTTTATGAGTAAAACTTTTAACCACAAGTCTGACTATTTATCGTTCGACATTATCCTTTGAGTCATATTTATATAATAGACTCTTTTATAATTATTGGACAATTCGATAAATTTATCAAACATCATTCTAGTTATTAATTAACTCTTCTTTTATTGCATCATATTACTTTTCAGAATTATTACTTTTCATGACCTGTGACAATAATAAGGGATCCATTTTGATTCCTATATCATAATATAATTCTTGTAGATATACAACACAATAATCATAAATAATAAAATTCCTTTCCCTTTGAGATATTCCAAAGGTTGTCAATTATGGTTGTTCTATAAGACCATGATATCAATATAATTTGGGAGTTTAGTAATGTTATTTTATTGTTTACTTTTATCAAACCATTTAATGATTTGAGTAACAACAATCTCTCGAATAATAAATGAGTATCAACTTGTCTCTTCTATATCAAAATTGAATTTCGAGATTTTCACTCCCACTGATTTACTATTTTATAAAAATCTTAGATTTAATTGTCCTCATACTATGATTAGAGCAATAAGATATGTACCCTTTTAAACTTTTTTGAATAGATAATAAAACATTCAGAAATAATTATTAAATCTAATTTTCTTTTATGTGAATTAAATATCTTTATCTCCATAGGATAATATCAAATATTTAAATATCTTAAATTAGGTTTCCTATCATTTCATAACTCAAAAGAAATCATGCAATTTACTTACTAGGAACACCATTCAATATATACATAATTGTCATTGGTGCTTCTTCTCACATTGATTTGGGTACAAAAGAATAACATATCATGCTCCTGACTATATCTATAAGGGTACAATTATATCTTTCAGCAATCATATTCTGTTATAACACATTTGGTAAATCATATATCTTATTTTTTTAAGAATCTAGCAAAAGAATTAGAATTATAATTAAGTTAATCATAAATACCATAAAATTCATCACCCTTGTCAGATATGATGATCTTGACTTTTCTATCTAATTGTTTATCGACTTCATCTATGTACACTTCAAGAGTGTGAATGATCATAGACTTTATGTAAATTAGATATGTATAATCATATCTCAACAGGTTATCTATATGGTAATAAAATGTCTCTCTTTAATGAGACAAAAGCATAGAGTGATAAACATAATCTCAAGGAGTTTATAAAACTATATTTTATTTTAATATTTAATTGTAGAATAATTGTAAACTTAATATTCATATTAATTCTGTATAGACTATTATACAGAATTCAAAGGTTAATTTTATTGAATCACAGTAAGTTTACAACCATCAATTCTAGGTAAAGAACCTAAATTCTCAAAATTATAAGAACATAATATGAATCCTCAAGATTTATCAATTGAATCATCTTTAGATGTAGGCGATAAATACAAACTAATATTGCTTTCACTTTAAAATGATTCGATGAATATCTCATTATCTTTTGATTTTAAACCCTTAATTTTTTTTATGAATATCTATTATTGGTAACATATGTTGAAGCATCAAATTAATCCATCAATAATATCTGTAATATTTGATTTGAACCATATAAAGATTATATTTATACCTTTTCATTTCAAATCAAATCTTATATTTCTTTCTTTGCTACAGAAGTAACACTTTATTGTGAAAATATTCTTTTGTGAGTTTATATAATAATTATAAACTTAGGTGACTTACACTTCATTCTTATTTTAGTGTTATCTACTCCCTGAGTAGTACTCAAAATATTATGAGTCTTGAGCTTACAGCTTTATCATTTATATTGAGGATAAAATCTTGAATTCCTCAAATAATATCATTTTAAGGTGTTAACTAATGACTTGTCAAAAAATTTAAATTGATCCTTAGATATTCTTATGCACTAGTTGTAAATTATACTGAAGTCTAAATATCATAAAATTAAGCCTTTTCATACCTTTCTTGATCAGTCATCTCAATTATCCATAAAACTTTCAGTAATTAAGTTTGTGTTCTATTCAATTAATCTAATCAAGGTCTCATTCACTCAATACAACTTGCATATATTCAAGTCATTTAATACAACTTGCATATATTCAAGTCATTTATTTCAAAAAGTATAAGGACATTTACAAAAATACAATGAAGGAAGTACCACCGTAATAATATAACATTAATATTTTGAGTTTCCAAAATATTATGAACTATTGACATCATCTATATTTCACCTTTGAGTGAAATATTGACATATCTAGTGTTCACTCAACATTATTTATGGAGGACTGATACTATCCTTATATAATAGTGTTGTTACCTTTGGGTATACAACCCTAAACTATAAGGATATTCAAAATAATATCATCCTACCATATCATTTAGGATTATCTAATTCTCATAATTATGTGTATAATTATAAATATTATTTCATTTAATATCATTTAGGATCAATTCCATAATTTATTTTATAGATTATTAGTCCAGATTACTTTGGTGGCTGTAGGACCAATAAAAAAAGATAAATATAGTCTAAGATATCTCATGAATGATAAGAACTTTATTGTAATTCATATCCTATGAGTCTATCATCCTAAGCTACTTTGGTAACCATATAAAATATAGGAAGATAAATTATAAATAATATTTACTAAATTTTTTTATCTTGATTCATACTACCGTTGTGAATATTATTTTATTTAATATCATTTAGGACTTATTTCATAATATATTTTATAAATTATTGGTCTAGGTCACTTTGGTGGCCGTAGGGCCAATACAAAAATATAAAATACAATCTAAAATATCCTATAAATGATAAGACATTTATTATAATTCACATCTCATAAGTCTATTATCTCATGCTACTTTGACAACTATCGATCAAATAAAACTTATAAAAATAAATTATAAATAATATTCATAAATTTATTTATCTTGATTAATGCTGAAGTAGTTCAATAATAGAATAATAACCATAATATTATTGAACATTAATCAACAAAAGAAAAAACTCATATGATAATCATAATTATGAACACATATAAATCATGAAGAACCTTTATATGAAAGATAACTATCATTTCACAATTTCAAATATATATATATATATATATATATATATATATATATATATATATATATATATATATATATATATATATATATATATATGAATAACAAAATAAATATCAAAGAACAATAATTAGATTTTATTTATCACATGTTAAAACATAATCAATAATTCATATTAGAAAACTATAAAAGTAAACCATAATTTATAATTTTTAAATAAAAAAATTAAATTCAATCAAATAACCAAAATATAATCATAATTATAATAAATCATATTTATCAATTTTATAATTGAGAATATAACTTAAAATTCTTAATTTCATAATGGTAAAATTATAAATATGTTGACGGGACATAAATTAGAATTATGAAATTTATATAGGGTTGTAATTTGTCAAAACCTTAGCGAGGTACATGGCCACCTACTCGCTCATTGCTCACTCATCGCACTTGCTTGCTCATCGTACTTGCTCACCTGGTGCTTACCCGTCATACTCGCTCACTTGTCCACTATACCCATCCTCGCCACTGTGGGCAAGCGAGTAGGTGCGGCGGGTGAGCAAGTGTGGCAACCGAGAGGTGAGTGAGTGGGTGCAACAGGTGAGGAGGTGCGGTAGGCAGCAAGCAAGCGGTGAGGGAGTGACGAGTAGTGAGTGAGTGGGTGCGACAGGCAAGCAGTGGGTGAGTAGGTGTGGCGAGAGAGCGGGTGAGGCAGACAAGCAAGAAAGTGCGACAAGCTACAAGTGAATATTTTGAAAGAGAAGGAGAAGAGGAAATCGATAAAGTTTATATAAAATTAATAATTTTAAAATTATATTTTTATCCTTTCCATTTGTGGTTTTTTTGCACATGACAACACGTACGATTTTTTTCATCGATGAAGTTAATGATATAAGGAGAATTGGGGTTAAATATTTCACCTTCGTAAGTGTAGGGATCTAAATACTATTTTTTGAAGTAGAGGGATCGGGATGCTAATCATAGTTAACTATAGGAGATAATCTATAATTATCCCAAATTAAGATGCATTATTTTACTTGATTAAGATGCATAAAACACTTTAATACTTTTCTCCAAGGAGCAAACATAAGTAATAAGATTTTTTTATTATAATATATCAAATACTTTAATGTTTATGTCTCGAATGAATCATAAATAGACTTTGGTCACATCGGATGTGATGTTTTTTTGTCATTATATGGACACATCTTATATAAGAGGGACGCTTTTGCTATATCAATTATTTTGAATACTTTTAGCTAGTGAGCAATTAAATCAATTAGTAATAGAAAGAAAAAGCATAAAAAGAAATGCAAATCAGATTTATAATGGTTCGATCATCCTAACCTACATCCACTCTCGATTCCTCTTATCTCAAGGCCATCAACTTTTACTATCGATCTTCTTTCAATGGGTGAAGATGAACTACCCTTGTTACAACTCTTTTATCCTTTTTATAGGCTTAGGAAAGAACCTTCACACCTCTCTTTTATAACAAGACCTCGCACCTCCCTTAGAATGACTTCTAAACTCAAAGAGGAAGAGACTTGATACTTTTCAAGAGAGTTTACATACTTAAAATCACAAGTTTTTCGTGCTCCACTAAGCAAGCATGAGTGAGGTATTTATATACCCCAAATGACTTCAAAAATAGAGTTAAAATTTTAAATCCCCAGGTTTTCGGGCTACTGGCGATACTACCACTTGTGTTGGGTGGTATTATCACTTGGGAATCCACACTCTAATGGTACCACCACCTAATTAGGCGGTACCACCACTTAATAGCTTGGGAACTTAGGCTCTAGTGGTACCATCGCTTGCCTAGGCGATGCTACCGCCTAGCCCAACTCCAAGTTACTGAATTGGCCTTTCATATACCTAATTCAACCCTAGTTCAAGCCATATGGGCTCCTAATCAAGTCGGCATGGCTAGTTCCAAAATCAACTCAGTTAGAAATGTAAATGATTTCGATCAAGACATAACAATTACAATCATGAAACTTACGTTGTCTAGCATTTCATGTGTTCATCTAGCACTTCGTTCGAACCTTCAGTGCATTGTCCTTTCCTTCAGTGTATTGCCCAATCCATCGATATGTTGACCTCCCATAACATCTAATCTTCTTAGTGTAATATCCGATCCTTTCGGCCCGATGCCTGAACTCTGACATGATACTCTTCGGCCCAACGTCTAATTCTCCCACTTCAATAATTTGCCTTTCCATGATCGAAGTTTCTCCTTCGTCACTACTTTAGTTACATTAAATATTTCAAATAATTTTTCTCCCAAGTAGGTGTATTACACATAAGAAACAATTACACATAATTTTTTTCTATATGTAAATTACTGTAAAATATTCTAATTAGCATGGCGTAGATAGATTTACTATTTTGAAAAATAGGAAGGATATTTTAAGTTAGGGAATCATGGGATGATTTTCAATTCACCTAAATCTTCTAAGTCTACATATTATTCTTTGTGAACAATCCTACATTCAAATTTTAAAAATTTTAGGACATGTTCATATGAATCAAATAGAGTGGCGTTATATGTTTCATATATTCTTCTTTTTTCTTTTTGTCCCTTAAGGGATCTTGTATATGTCAAGAGGACTATAACATATATTGAAAAAATAAGAATAAGAAAAAACTATAAATTAAGAATAAGAGGAGGATTTATAGATTATGTTTATAGTCTCAAACTTTTGTCAAATTAAGACTTCTTTTTTTATCACTAAGAAGTATTATTAAATTTTTAACTTGATCCTTATCCTTGTAGAGAGAGAAGGGATGAGAGTCTTAGGCTTTGTGTGAGTATAGAAGAAGAGAACTCAAGAAAAGATAAGGAGGAAGAAGGTGAAAGAGGGTTGTGGAGGAGATTTAGAGGAAGGAAGAAAATGGTTTAAGGAGGGAGAGGTCTACTAGGGGAGAGGAAAGGGTATTAGAGAGTTTTAGGGCAGTTATACTACTAGTCTTAACGTTATAGAGATTAGTATTGGGTCATTGGCAATGGTACCACTAGCTTAGATTGCGTTAGTACCTTTAGACAAAATGTTCTAGTTGTAGTATCGCCAATCTAATAGTGCTATTGTCGGGGCCCTTATTTTTTAAAAAATAATTGGTGTCCAAAGTAATATCAAGAATTATTCATACATGTTTAACATGCCAAATTCCCTTCTGATAAAATCAAGTTATTCCTCATTTAATGATTTAATAAAAATATCCACTAGCTAATATTTTATATTAATAAAATCTAAAGATATATCATGATTACTTATATAATTCATAATGAAAAGATATCTAATGTCAATATGCTTAGTTCAAGAATAATAGATATATATCTTTGATAAGTAAATTATACTAGTATTGTCATACTTTATAAGAATAGTTTTAAACTAGATTTATAATCTTTTAAAATATTTTTCATCAAAATTACTTATACACATTCACCTACCGCAACATATCCAACTTTAATTGTAGATAATGCAATCGAGCTTTACTTCTTGGATGATTATGAAATAAGTGCATGACCTACGAATCGACAAGTTTCAAATATATTTTTTCTATCTACTCTACATCATAAAAAGTTAGCATGAACAAAATTATTCAAATAAAAAATTTTAAATTTAAAAAATCATAATATCATATTAGGCATTTCTTTTAAGTATCTAAAAAGTCTTTTTATTGCTTTATAATGAGATTATTTATGATTAGACTAAAATATTATACAAAGTTAACACTAAATATTATATTAGGTCTAGTTATAGTAAGATATAATAAACTACCTATTATCTCTATATAAATCTTTTGATTAAAATATTCATCTTTATTATCCATATCTAATTTAATAGAGATGTTCATGGGTATATTGATAGCCTTAGTACTGTTTATATAAAATTATTTTAATAGATCAAGAGTATACTTGGTTTGACTAATAAAATCCTATCATTTAGTTACTTATTTATAATCATAAGAAAAATATCAATGCAACCATCAAGCTCATTTCAAATTCTTGGCTCATACTATTAGCAAATGATTCATATAAAGATTCATTAGTAGAGTTAAAAATAATATCATCAATATAAATTTAAATAATAAAAATTTAAATTAAAATTTTAATAAATGATAGGTATTAATTTACCTTTTGAAAAGTTATTTTTATATAAAAAAGAGCTAAGTCTCTCATACTATATCCTAAATTTTTGTTTCAACCCATATAGAGCCTTATACAATTTATAAACATAATTTAGGAAAAGACTATTTTCAAATCCGAATGGTTGTTCAACATAAATTTTAACACAAATAAAACTATTAGAAAAAATTCTTCTGACATCTATTTAAAATAATTTAAAATATGCATAGGCAAGAAGTATCATTATGGCTTCAAGTCTAGCCATAGGAGTGAATGTTTCTTCATTATCTATACTTTCATCTTAATTAAAATCTTTATTCACTAATCTAGCCTTATTTTAAATCATAATATATTATTTATCTTATTTATTTTTAAAATTATATTTTGGCACAAATTACAAGATGATCATTAGGTCTACGAAGAAGTGTCTAAATTTTATTTCTAGGAACAAGTATCCAAATTTTATTTTTCAAGTTAATTTAGTTCTTCATATATTGCTAAGACCCACGAGTCATCTTAAAGAGCATCATCAATTTATTTAGGTTCAATTTAAGATTAAAAATTAATATTTATATAAATATTTTTTTAAATAAGAATAAGTTTAAATACCTTTTGATGTATCTTTAATAATTAGCTCTTATAGATGTGCATCTATATATTTCTATTCTTTAAGTAAAGTTTCTTTGAAAGTAGATGCATTCAAGTTGGTTTGGGAAGTAAAATCCTTATTCAAATTTAATTTAGTAAATTTAAAATAAATATTAAAATTAATTTTCTTAGCTTCATGAGATTTATAAAACATGTGAACAATAACTAAATATCTTTTACTAAAACCTTAATAACCTTTATAGGTAGAGGAGTATTCAAGAATAATACTTTTATCAAATTTTATATCAAAATTTTCTAAGGCATCTTTGTTATTTAAAATAAAATATTTTATAATAAATAAATATAAAATAATGTGTCTTTTGTTGTTCTATAATTCATAAGGAGTTTTAGATAGATGTGGTCTTATATAGACCTTGTTCATGACATAGCATATCCTGTTAACTATTAGTCATAAGTGCCTTATAAGTCAATCACGTCAGTGATTGCTTTTGTGACATGATATTCTCTCTTTTTTGCTGATTATATTATTTAATATTTTATATTATATTATTTAATATTTTATTATTTTATATTGCTTATTGCATATAGATATTGTGATGCCTATGAATTTGTGCAATGAGAATTAAATCGTGAAGCGATTACGATAATGAGACTAGTTCACCTTTAAATAGACCCTAAATAATCACTTTATATTCGCCTTTAAATATACCCATACATATGATATGATACATGTGCCCATTGGAGAATGAGTTCACTAATTAATCCGCTCACGGAATGCCGAATGATTGACGATGCCTTCCTGTCAGATAACAATTCCATCATCTCAGTGGTGTTTTTGGTCCTTAGACTTGAGACACCAAGGATATCTTGTATGAGTACTCCACTTTTTGATATTAGATTTATAGGTTTGGAAGTTCTAGATCTAACACAATCGATCATCAAGAGTGGCAACCAATTTTACGAGGGCTATTGAGTGTCGATAGAGGACAATTCACTCTCAATTTCATGAGAGGAATATCTCATGTATTTTTGCACAAATAAATCCCTGGCTAGGGTCATTCGGATCGAGAGAAAAAGAGTTCTCCAAAGGAATCCGATTAGAGCGAGACATAAGTAGAAACTATTTAGGCATGATAGCACCATGCCCGGTATACAATCTTTAGGATATTAGATGGATGAGTGATCATAGATACATGGTAATTAAGGACAATTGGGTCTAAAGGTTTAGATTCCTCTATATCATCTAGGGACTATGGCGTAGTGGCCTAGTATGTCTATAGTCGATAAGTCGAGTGAATTATTATGGAGATAATAATTCATTGAGCTAGAAGGAGTTCTGATAAGTATAACTCACAATCAACTCGATATTAGGCTTAGAGGGTTACATACATATAGTAGGTGTTGCAACGAGTAGAGGTTCGAATGTGAGATATCCATTGGAGTCCTTATCTTATTGGATATCCAATAAGCTCCTGAATTATTGTATTCTATGGATGAGACCCAATAAGAGCCAATGATAGATTATTGGGTGGAGACCCACTAATCTAAGAGGCTTGGGTAGTTGGATGAAGATCCAATATCCAATATGACATGATCCATTATGGTTGACATGGGGTCTTTATAAATTGGAGGGAACCAAAGGGCCATAGGCTAGGTTTTTTGGCTATCACCTTCTATTCTCCTCTCTCCCTCTCCTCAACTTGCAGCCCTTATTTAGGGTATGTGGACAGCAAAAAGGGCCAACTCCTTCTTGATTGCATGGTGCGTGTTGCGAGGAGGATTATGTAGTAATTTGACGAGCGTCTTCATAGCCTTTGCCGTATGAATCACTACTAAAGACGAGGACAATTGACCTCCTTTATCCTCTTCTACAAATATGTAAGAATTCAGGGATATACAATCTCCTTAGGTAACACAATCTCCTTTATACGTGTAATTTTGCGCACTAATCTTTGTACGATGATGAAACCTTATTTTCTGTGAAAAATTTTAGGATTTTGTTTTCTATTCTTCCACTACACATGTGATATCACATTAGATTTTTCAACAATGGTATTAGAGCTAGGTTGCTCATGTAAAAGATTAGTTTTTAAATTATGTGTATTATGTTCAATCGCGTAGAATTATTTTTGCGTGATTGTTATGATTTCTGTTGTAGTTTATAAGATATGAACTACACGTCTTCTCCCAATTAAAAGGTGTTTTAAATCAATATTTTGTCTCCAAATTTGTTATCGTAGAACAGAGGGAAAAGAGCAGCAATTGTTGCTGCCCTATGGTTTGGCTAAAGGCTACTTATAGCCTTAGCCAAGAGCATACCTTGCTGCTCTCGGCCTGGCCAAAGGCAGCAAGGTCGAGAGTAGTAAGGGGGCTCTTGGCTTAGGGGTTGATAGCCCCTACAGCCAAGTTTCCTTGTTGCAAGGGGCACCACAAGCGGCTAGGGTTTCCAAGCCGCCCAAGAGCCTCTAGCAGCTAGGACTCTTGGTCGCATGGGGCAAGGTAGCGACTATGGTTTCCTAGCTGCCCATGCTCACCCTATAGCCAGGGTTTCCTAACTGTAGAGGTAACTTTGGGGGCCAGGGAACCCTGGCCGCCCAAGGTAATCCTACGATCAAGGTTTCCTAGCCGCATTGGGTACCCTAGGGTAGGGCACCCCAAAAGGTTGTAAAATAATTAATTAAATAGTTTAATTTATTATTATTATTATTATTATTATTATTATTATTATTATTATTATATAGTAGTCCTATATGGTGATGTGTACATGAGATGTGTGATGTAGATGGATGATCATAGACCTGATGTGATTATTATTATTAGGGCTTGCGAGCCTCAAATTTTTCTCATTTATTGTCAGGTCTACGTGCTTATGATTAAGCTGTAATTATATGAGGAGGCACAATAGAAGCGTGGAGGTGATAATAGGACCCACAAGATCGAGACGGATGATCGTGATGCATGAAGATTCGCCAAGATGCTGATGGAGTTGATGAGGACATGATGGACAATCACCGGGCATAGAGATGTGTCGATACACACAGATCATGATATAAGTGATTGGGCCTACTAACTCAGGCCTGATCACATTAAGCTATGGTCTATGATTATCTAGTGTGTGATTGCTCATGTGATATGTGATTACTAATACACCTACTAGATATGTATATATATATATATATATATATATATATATATATATATACATGTGATGTAGATATATATTAAATATGTATATATGCGACACATCATATTAGGAGACCAAATCAAAATCCCCTCTCTCAATAATATTAAGTCGGTAAATGTGAGGCAATTAGATTGGCCCACGTGGGTTTCTATTGTTATAGGAAGAAATCGATTCTCGACATAGGTTGAGTTG
The DNA here is from genome assembly GCA_004837865.1 of Musa balbisiana. Taxonomy (NCBI): domain Eukaryota; kingdom Viridiplantae; phylum Streptophyta; class Magnoliopsida; order Zingiberales; family Musaceae; genus Musa; species Musa balbisiana. The sequence continues at coordinate 42,441,764 of CM017188.1, read as the reverse complement.
GTCAAGTCCCTCGAGGCTTACCTATATTGTGGTTCAAGATCATGCCTATGACATAGAGATGTGTTGAATCTCAAATTTTGATGATGAAACTAATCGATAAGTGTTTATGTTTTAATCTGTGTTTTGAGTGACGCAGGATGCTTCGATTAGGATAAGATAATTAAAGCAAGAAAAATCATGTTGTGTCGGAGGAAAACATGTCAGAAGATTGGACGTTAGGGCGGTGAATCGATCAATATATCGATAGAAGGCTTCGGGCCGTTAATTTGAGCATCGGACCAAGAAGAGCGGATATTGCGCCAAGGATATCGGAGTTGCGGAGTCAACTGGCCAATTGGGCAATAGGCCGCAAGAGAGGACGATGCGCTGAAGAATCGGACGAAGTGTCGAGAGACTAATGACATGCTTGACAACTTGATTAATGTTTAGTATTAATTATCTAGATCGAAGTGTATTTTACATATATAGGATTAACTACGATAGTAAGACATGAAGCAAACTGAAGTCTCGGAGTCAAGATCGAGATCACGTTGGGAGTTCAAGCATTCGTCGGAATCCGGACGTTTGTCGAAAGTTCTGGAGGAACTAGCCGAGAAGTCTCAGAGCTTGCCAGAGAAGCTCATTGGAACTCGCCAAGAAGATCATCGTGAAGTCCAGGAGCTTGTTGGGAGTCCGTCGGAAGTTCGCCAGAAGAATAGACATAGGGACTTATTTAGCAAATGTCTTAGTATTTCATAGTATTTCACGTAATTGGGCTTGGATTTGGGCCAACCCAATTAGGGGCCAGCTAGGCCCATGTAAGAACTATGTTGAGCCCAATAAGAGGCCCAAATGGTGCCCAAAGAAGTCTCACCATCATGGCACAGTCTTCGAGACTATGTCAGACGGTGGTACTACCAATCTGGGCGATTGTACTGCCCCTGGCAGGGTGCCAGGCGGTGGTACTGCCAGACCAGGGCAGTGGTACCGCCTAGGGCGGTGTCAGTGTCAAACTAACACTGGGCGGTGGTACTGCCCGTGCTCAGGGAACCCGAGATGGGAAAGTTTTATACTCCATGTTTGTATCAACTTGAAGCCTATAAATACCCTTCTCATCCCTGGTTAAAGCACACAAGCATAGAGGATTAAAAAGTGAGAAAACACTACTGTAATCTCTTTAGAAATTCCCTCCTCCACTCTAAGTTTAGAATTATGTAAGAGGAGTGTGAGTGCTTATAAGGGTTGCCTCCTAAGCCCGTCAAAAAGAGAAAAGCTGTAAAAGGGTGGTTGGCCTTCGCCTATTGAAGGAAGGTCTCTAATGGACATTGGTGACCTCGTCGGAGGAGGAAGTCAAAAGTGGATGTAGATCAAGATTGACCGAACCACTCTAAATCTTGGTTTGCATTTACATTCTGCTCTTTATCTTAACTGCAAACAGCCTTCATTAATTTACATCAACTACACTTTCGCTTACTCTTAACTTTAAAGATATTTCTGAAATGGTTTTCGTACAAAAGTCTTTTAACTGACGAAAGTTTTCTGCTACACTAATTCACCCCCCCCCCTCTTAGTGCTCTTGATCCTAACAATTGGAATCAGAGCCTCGTGATTTCTCATTTGGTTTAACACCCAAGAGAAATGACTCCTTTCGGCTTTCAAGAGGGTCACTCTCTCATTCGTCCTCCCTTTTTTAATGGGATAGACTACATTTATTGGAAAACTCGAATGAGAGTTTTCTTGCTTTCATTGAATCTCGATTTATGGCACATAGTCGAATTTGGTTTTCAAAGGTCTTCTCTTCCAATGAACCATTGGAATGATTTTGAGAAGAAGACTTTTTCTCTAAATGCAAAGGCTGTGAATGCCTTGTTTTGCGCTTTAAAGAAAAACGAATTCAATCGAGTTTCTTTGTGTGAAATGACTTTCGATATTTGGCACATTCTTGAAACTACACACAAAGGCACTAGTAGATTTAAAGTTTCAAAGATTAATCTTTTAATGCATGATTTTGAATTGTTTCATATGAAACCAAGCGAAACCGTTGTTGACATGTACACCCGTTTTACGGATATCATCAATGGTTTAAAAGCTCTTAGTAAAAGTTTTTCGAATTTTGAACTCGTTAACAAGATTTTAAAATATCTTTCTAAAAATTGGAATTCAAAAATAACAACAATACAAGAATCAAAATATTTGAATTATTTTCCAATTGAAGAACTAATTGGGTCTTTAATGACCTGCGAAATAACTAATGTGGCACTTGACGATCATGAGAACCATCTTCCAAAGAACAGGAAGGATTTTGAACTTAGAACAATTGAAGACCACTCGAGCATAAGCTCAATTGATGGTGAACTCGAACTACTCATGAAATTTAAAAGTTCATGAAACAAAAATTAAAGAACAAAAAAAGCGTAACTACTTGCTATGAACGCAAGAAGAAAAACATAAATTGGGATGAATTGAGCTTATCCGAAAATGAAGAGAAAATCAACAAAGGCGACGTGGTAAACTATGCCTTAACGACTTTTGACGATGAGGTAATCAAAATGACTTTGATTTATTTCGAAATTACATGATGCTTTTCATGAGTTAATTTAATTTAGTTTAGAATAATTATTTTTCTTGAAAATTGCATGTTTAAAAATGAAAATGAAAAAAATATGATCATGCTAGTAATTTTTAAAAATGATAATGAAATTGCATGTTTTATGTTAATGATGAAATAAAATGTTAGATTCAATCTAATGATGATCCTATGGATATTTTTCAAGAAGAAATAATGTGTATCTTGATAATTTCCGATTTTGATTGAAACCATGCTTAATGTCTTAATGAAAATATTAAGAAGTTGATATCGTGCTTAATGATGATGCATGGATTTTGTATCGCAAAACTAAGCTTGAAATAGTTAGATTCACCTAATGCATGACTATAACAAACAAATAATCTTGATGGAAAATGCTTTATGAAATTAATTTCGATGATGCATAATGATGTAATTATGTAATGAAAATATTAAATATTTTGGAACCATGTCTTGATGTCATGCATAATGATCATGCTTAATAAATTTTGAAATTATGCATGATGATTCTTGAGATTTATGGATTATCGATTTTTATGATAATAAAGTGGGTTTTTTCAATTATAAGCAAGATGGATGGTTTTTATGACGAAATTTATTTTTCAACCCTAAACGATTTTTTTTGAGCATAAATGAAAAAAACCATGCTTGAATGAAATAAATCACATGAATTAAAACAACTAAAAAGAGAAAAGGTTTCTCCTTAAAAAGTTTATTTTTCCGACTTTATCAATTTTTTCAAAAAGGAGATTAATGAATCTATTTGTATCACTTTTTTGAATCTCTTGAAAATAATTTTGAGTTGACGATTTAAATTTGAATGAGCTTTATCTTGATTTTTTTAAGATTTATAACTAGAGATTTCTTATGCATAAATCAAGATCTTGGTTTTTGATCTCCTATGCTTCTTTTTATCATTTACTAAAGAGGAAAATTATCCAAATGAATCATGAATGTTCCTTCGGTATTCATGAATTGATTATAACTTGAAATTCTTTTATGAATCAAGATTTTTCATGATCTCCTAAGAATTCTTTACATTATTTATTTAAGAGAAGATTTGTTAAAATGAATCACGGTTTCTCTTGATTTCTCAGAATTATAACTTGAGTATTTTTTTTTATAAATCAAGATTGTCTACTATGATTCTTTCTTTTTGTTATTTGAGTTATTAAAAAAAAATTATAATATATCTCTTGATTTTCACAATTTGTCTTTATTATTTGTGTATCTCATCATCAAGTTCTTTTTGATATTCTTCATGTGATGATATGAATGCATGCAATACTATGATTTTTCCCTTAGATAAAAATGCATGCAACACTATGATTTTTTGAAATAATATGAAAATAAATAATTATCATTTTTTGAAATAATACTCTAGAATGATGATTTGGAATCATGCATGTAATGATGAGTTTATATTGTATATACATGATGATTTGGTATTATGCATACAATACTTTAACTTATGATAATGTTGCATGCAATAATGAAATATTTATGGTAAAATAATTGTTTTGACATTCATGACTTGAATTTTCATCTATGATATTTTCCTTTGTCATGATTTGAAAATTATTATAAAAGGAAAAGGAGATACAATATTGTATTCTTCCCTTCTTTTTGACAATGATAAAGGGGGAGATAAAATATGCTAGCTTGCACAATTCAAGAATGAAGCAAAATTTTGCTAGCTTGCACTTTGCAAAGGAAGCAAAAATGGCACTTCTCAAAAGAGAAGAAAGAGCTTGCTATCTTGAATATCACTAGCTTGCCTATCTTAAGAAACAAAAATTACAAAAGTGCTATCTTGTCTATCTCAAGATACAAAACATGCTAACTTGCACTTTGCAACGGAAGCAAAATTGTTAGCTCAAACATTACAAAGGAAGCGAAAATTTGCTAGCTTGCAACTTGCATATTTCAAGAAGCAAGTGTTGCTTTCTTGAACATCTCAAAACTACTAGCTTGCATGTTCTAAAATGTTGTAAAATTTGTTAGCTTGTATGAAGTAGAACATGCTATCTCACTACCTTGCATATCTATGATGATAGCAAAATTACATGATGATAAAACTGGAGATTATGTTAATTATGCAATGATTTGAACTTTATGCCTAAATACATGAGAGTTGGACTTTTCTTTTTTGTTGATGACAAAGGAGGAGAAGTATGTTGATGTCATGCATGATTTGATCATGACATGTTGCTTGGATTTTTGAATCCAAGAGTTTCTATCAATAAGACATATTGAAAGGGGGAGTTTGTTTAAACTCCGGGGGTTAAGGTTAACTTCGTCGTCAATTGGTTGTCATCATCAAAAAGGGAGAGATTGTTGAATCTCGGATTTTGATGATGAAACCAATCGATAAGTGTTTATGTTTTAATTTGTGTTTTGAGTGACGTAGGATGCTTTGATCAGGATGAGACAATTAAACCAGGAAAAATCATGTTGTGCTGGAGGAAAACATGTTAGAAGATTGGACGTCGGGCCGGTGGATCGGTCGATGTATCAACAGAAGGCTTCGGGTTGTGGATTTGGACATTTAGTCAAGAAGAGCGGATATTACGCCAAGGATATCGGAGTTGCGGAGTCAACTGGCCGATTGGGCAATAGGCCGTAAGAGAGGACGAAGTGCCGAAGAATCGGACGAAGCGTCGAGAGACCAATGGCATGTCGGACAACTTGATTAATGCTTTGTATTAATTATCTAGATCGAAGTGTGTTTTACATGTGCAGGATTAACTATGATAGCAAGGCATGAAGCAAAATGAAGTCCTGGAGTCAAGATTGAGATCACGTTGGGAGTTTGAGAGTTCGTCGGAAGTCCGAACGTTCGTCAAAAGTTCTGGAGGAACCAGTCGAGAAGTCTCAGAGCTTGCCAGATAAGCTCATCGGAACTCGCCAAGAAGTACGTCGTGAAGTCTAGAAGCTTGTTGGGAGTCTGTCGGAAGTTCGTCGGAAGCTCGCCGGAAGAATAGACATAGGGACTTGTTTAGCTTAGCAAATATCTTAGGATTTCGTAGTTAGCACGTAATTGGGCTTGGATTTGGGCCAATCCAATTAGGGGCTAGCTAGGCCCATGTAAGAATTGTGTTAGGCCCAATAAGAGGCCCAAACAGTGCCGAAAGAAGTCTCACCATCGTGGCACAGTCTTCGAGATTGTGTCAGGTGATGGTACCGCCAGTCTGGGCGGTGGTACCACCCAGCACTGTCCCCCCAGGCGGTGGTACCGCCCAGGGCGGTGTTAGTGTCAGATTGACACTAGGCAGTGGTACCGCTTGTTCCCGGGGAACCCGAGATGGGAAAGTTTTAGGCTCTGAGTTTGAATCAACTTAAAGCCTATAAATACCCCTCTCATCCCTGGTAAAAGCACATAAGCACAAAGGATTAAAAAGTGAGAAAACGCTACTACAATCTCTTTAGAAATTTCCACCTCCACTCTAAGTTTAGAATTTTGTAAGAGGAGTGTAAGTGCTTGTAAGGGTTGCCTCCTAAACCCGTCAAAAGGAGAAAAGCTGTAAAAGGGTGGTTGGCCTTTGCCTATTGAAGGAAGGCCTCTAGTGAACATCGGCGACCTCGTCGGAGGAGGAAGCCAAAAGTGGATATAGGTCAAGATTGATCGAACCACTCTAAATCTCGGTTTACATTTATATTCTGATCTTTATCTTAACTGCAAACTGTCTTTATTGATTTACATCTACTACACTTCCGCTTACTCTTAATTTTAAAGGTCTTTCCGAAATGGTTTTCGTACGAAAGTCTTTTAATCGACGAAAGTTTTCCGCTGCACTAATTCACACACCCCCCCCCCCCCTTAGTGCTCTTGATCCTAACAAGATGTTGCCGGTGACCTGAGGATGTGGTATACTTGGTCATGTCCCTTGATGGCATATCATCAAATCAAACTCATCTTTTGTAATGATGGTGACGACTTAACCGAACATCATGGTTAGTTGAGTCGTTCGAGGCCATGGTGGTTCGGAGGTTGAATAGGACGGGAATCACAGTAAGTTGTGATCGGCAAGAGTTGTCTACCTTTTTGGGTTTAATGTGATTGGTTGAGTCCCTCAAGGTTACATTGAGACACTGATTGGATCCCGATCCCCACTAGAGATCCACTAGATATCTTCGATTCACATATTGAATGGAGTTATGTGTTTCGTGAGAAAATAGTGGGAGTAGATTAAGATAGAAGACCATATCCTAGTTGTTAACTTTTTACAAAGTCTGCATGTTATTTATTTCTACTACACGTTTATTTTTAAAAAATGTCACTTTCAAATCCCTTATGTGGAATACTTGATGTCAATGGCCTCATTGGTCTAAATTATATGGATTGACTCTGCAACCTGAGAATCGTTCTCACGATAGAGAAAATCACATACATCCTTGATACAATGATACCTATGCCCGATGTGCTAGTCATAAGTGCCTAGCAAGCCAATCACGTGAGTGATGACATGTGTGACTTGACACAGAATCTTTTTACTTAATATATTTTGACTTTTATCACTTTATATTGTCTATTGCATATATGCATGTATATATTGTGATGTCCTTAGATCTGTGTAATGGGAATCGGATCGTGATGAGATCACGATAATGAGACCAATTCACCTTTAAACACAGATCATAAATAATCACAGACATAGGTTACTCAAGAGGGACATCGTGATAACTAGACAGACTGGTGTGCTGTATACCTATCCATATGATGGATGCAGTTGGTCTCATAGTTGCTCATGTGGGGACACTAGGGATATAGTACAGGTGCTCATTGGAGAATGAGTTCACTGATTGATTCGCTTACGGAATTCTGGATGGTTGATGATGCCTTATTGTCAGACAGTGATTCCGTAGTCCTAGTGGTGTATCTGGTCCTTAGACATGAGACACCAAGGATGTCCTGTATGAGTGCTCCACTCTTTGATACCAGACTTATAGGTTTGAATATCCCAGATCTAGTACAGTTGGTCATTGGGAGTGGCAGTCGACCTTACGAGGGCTATTGAGTGTCAATAAAGGATCATCCACTCTCGGCGTCACAAGAGGAATATCCCATATGTTCTTACTCAGACAAATCTATGGCTAGGGTCATTCGGATTGAGAGAGAAAGAGTTTTCTGGGAGAATCCGATTAGAGCGAGACTCGAGTAGAAACCGTATGGGTCTGACAGCACCATGCCCGATATACGGTCTTTGGGATATTAGATGGATGAGAAACTATAGGTACACAATAACTGAGGACAGACAGGTCCAATGGTGTCTGTACAATGGATTGGATTCCCCTGTATCGTCTGGGGACTATGGCGTAGTGGCCTAGTACGTCCGTAGTCGATGAGTCGAGTGAATTATTATAAAGATAATAATTCACTGAGCCAGAAGGAGTTCTGACCGCTATGACTCACGGCCAGCTCGATATTGGGCCTAGAGGGTCACACACATATGGTAGACATTGCGATGAGTAGAGGTTTGTATATGAGATATTCGTCGGAGCCCCTATCTTATTGGATATCCAATAAGCCCATGAATTATTGGATCCCATTGGATGAGATCCAATAAGAGCCCATGAGAGACTATTGGATAGAGATCCACTAATCTAAAAGGATTGAATAATTGGATGCAGATCCAATACCCACTAGGGGAGGATCCATTAGGGTTTGACAGAGGGCTTCTATAAATAGGAGGGATTTAGAGCCTCATAGGCTAGAACCTTTGTTTACCTCTCATATTCTACTCCCCCCTCTTCACCTCAGGGCAGGCCTGGAGTTTTGAGGAGTGTTGTCACAGC
>CM017188.1:42393402-42430902 GCA_004837865.1 Musa balbisiana | reverse complement strand
TTGACAGGGGGCCTATATAAATAGGAGGGATTCAGAGCCTCATAGGCTAGAGCCTTCGTTTGCCTCTCTTATTCTCCTCCCTCTCTCTACCTCAGAGCAGGCCTGGAGTTTTGAGGAGTGTCGTCGCAGCCTTGCTGTGTGGAACACCGCTAGAGAGGAGGAGGCTTGACCTCCTTCAACCTCTCCTAAAGATCTGTAAGGAAACAGGGATATACGATCTCCCTAGGTAACACAATCTATTATATACGTAGTTCGTCTAGCAGATTTTTTGTGCACTAATCTTCGCACGACGACGAACATCTTTTTGGGAAATTAGGGATTTTTTTTCTTGTTCTTCCGCTACGCATGTAATGTCGCCCCCAAGATTTCTCAACATAGTGTCCCCACACGAGTAGTTATGAGACCAGCTGTATCCATCATATGGACGGTTATATAGCACACCAGTCTGTCCAATTATCATGATGTCCCTCTCGAGTAACTTATGACCGGGATTATTTTGGATCTTTGTTTAAAGGTGAATCGGTCTCATTATCATGATCTCATCACGATTCGATTCCCATTGCACAGATCCAAGAATATCATAATATATACATGCATATATGTAATAGACAATATAAAGTGATAAAAGCCAAAATATAATAAGCAAAAATATTTCGTGTCAAGTCACACACGCCATCACTCACGTGATTGGCTTGTTGGGCACTTATGACTAGCACCTGAATCCCTTCAGATCTGTAGGAGAGGATGATGGAAGTCAAACGCCTTCCTCTCTAGTGGTGATCCACATAGTAGGGCTGCGATGAAGCTTCTCAAATCTCTAGGCCTGCTATTTGAGGAGGAGAATAGGAGATGACAACCCAAAGAGGCTCTAGCCTATGAATCATTAGTTCCCTCCTATTTATAGAGGTCTCCTATCAACTTAACCCTAATGGATCTAGCCCTATTGGATATTGGATCCTCATCCAACAACCCAAGCATCTTAGATTAGTTGATCTCTATCCAATAATCTCTCATTGGGTCTTATTGGATCTCTTTCATAGGATCCAATAATTCAGGGGCTTACTAGATATCCAATAAGATAGGGGCTTCGACGGATATCTCATATCCAAACCTTTACTCATCGCAACGCGTACCATATGTATGTGACCCTCTAGGCCCAACATCGAGCTGGCTGTGAGTCATATATGTCAGAACTCCTTCTGGCTTAGTAAATTATTATCTCCATAATAATTCACTCGACTCATCGACTGTGGACGTACTTGGCCACTACGCCGTAGTCCCCAAAAGATATAGGAGAATCTAATCCATTGGACCTATCTGTCCTTGGTTACCATATACCTATAGTCCATCATCCATCTAATATCCTAGAGACCATATACCGAGCATGGTGCCATCATACCCATATGCTTTCTGCTTGAGTCTCACTCTAATAAGATTCTCCTTGAGAACTCTTTATATCTCAATCCGAATGACTCTATCTAGGGATTTGTTTGAGCAAGAGCACATAAAATATTATTCTCATGATACCAAGATCGGATACTCCTCTATCGATACTCAATAGTTATCATAAAGTTGACTACTACTCCCGATGACCGACTATGCTAGATTTGAAACCTCCAGACCTATAAGTATAGTATTAAAGAGTGGGGTACTCATACAGGACATCCTTGGTGTCTCAAGTCTAAGGAGCAGATATACCACTGAGACTATTGAATCGCTATCTGACAATAAGGCATCATCAATAATCCACCATTCCGTAAGCGGATCAATAAGTGAACTCATTCTCTAATGAGCATATGTACTATGTCCCTATTGTTCACACACGAGTAGTTATGAGACTAGTTGCATCCATCATATAGACGGGTATACAGTACACCAGTCTGTCTGGTTATCTCGATATCCCTCTTGAGTAACCTATAATCGGGATTATTTAGGGTCTGTGTTTAAAGGTGAATCGGTCTCATTATCGTGATCCCATCACGATTCGATTCCCATTGCACAAATCCATGGACATCACAATATATATATATATATATATATATATATATATATATAAAGTGATAAAATATTAAATAATAATAATAAGTAAAAAGACTTTGTGTCAAGTCACAAATGTCATTACTCATATAATTGGCTTATATGACACCTATGACTAGTAATATCTCACTTGACCTAAAGCCAACCACCTATGTATCTGATCCCTATTAGACCCTCGTGATGCTTAAAGATAATCTGAGATAATGGCTTTATTAGTGGATCTGTGATATTATCTTCTGATAATTTTTTTTTCACTATTATATCTCCTTGGGTCATGATCTCTCTAATAAGCTAGAACCTCCTCAGAACATTTCTGATGAGATCTAGGTTTCTTTGCTTGAGCAATCACCCCATTATTATCGCAATATAAGAGAATCAGCTCCTCACTGCCTGGCATGATTCTTAGATCTGTGATGAACTTCTTCATCCAGACTCCCCCCTTTGCTACCTTTGCTATAGTAATATACTTCGCCTTTATGGTCGAGTCAATGTATCTTGCTTAGAACTCTTCCAACACATTACTCCTCCATTTAGGGTGTACACATACCCCGAATTCGACTTGCTATCATTTACATTGGATTGGAAACTCGAGTCTATATAGCCTTCAACCCTAAGGCTATTACCTCCATATACTAGTAAAAGATCCTTAGTCCTTCTTAAGTACTTAAGGATATATTTTACTGCTTTCTAGTGTTCCAAGCTTGGATTTGCTTGATATCTGCTCATGACACTCAGAACAAGCATTATATCGGGTTTGGTATATAGTATGACATCCATGATAGACCCTATCACTAAGATATAGGGTATTCTATTCATGTTCGCCATTTCTTTAGGAGTATTTGGGGACATACTCCTAGAAAGCAATATCTCATGTCTTATTGGTATAACATCTCTCTTGAAATTTTTAATGCCAAAACTTTTGACAATGGTGACTATGTACCTGGACTAGGACAAGCCAAGCATCCTCTTGGATCTATTTCTATAGATCCTAATCCCCAAGATATAGGATGCTTCCCCTAAGTCCTTCATGGAAAAATATCTAGATACCTAAGTCTTTACTATAGATAACATTCCTACATCATTCCCAATGACCAGGATGTCATCCATATATAACACCAAGAAGGTGATAGTGCTCCCACTTACCTTTCTGTACACATAAGGCTTATCTTCATTTTTAACAAAGTCATAAGATCTGATTACTTGATCAAATCTTATATTCCAATTTTGGGAAGCTTGCTTTAATCCATAAATGGACCTAAGTAACCTACACACCACCTTATTTAGGTAATCCTTGAACACGAATCCCTAAGGCTATATCATATATACCTTCTCCTCGAGGTTGCCATTAAAGAATATAGTTTTTACATCCATCTGCCAGATCTTATAATCATAGTGTGCTACAATAGCCAATAGAATTCAGATGAATTTTAGCTTGACTATGGGTGAGACTTGAGTAGGAGTCCTATTAGGAGTCTTGAGTAGAAGTCTTAATTGAGTAGGGGTCCTATTAGGAGTTAGGGTTTAGAAACCCTATAAATAGTCATGTATTCATCCTCTTTTGATAAGCAATAGATGAATCTTTTCTACAGCCTTTGTGCAGCAACTTGGAGGAAGGAACCCCTATAGAGTTCCAAGGAGGTCGATCCCCTAAAGAGATCAACCCCAAGCTTAGAATCTGCAAGGGTTCTAACAATCTCCTTGGGCCATGATCTCTATAATAAGCTGGAACCTCCTCAGAACATTTCTAATGAGAAATAGATCTTAATCACCAAGATATAGGATGCTTCCTCTAAGTCCTTCATGGAAAAGTGTTTAGATAACCAAATCTTTAATGTGGATAGCATTCCTACATCATTCCCAATGATCATGATGTCATCCACATATAACACCAAGAATGTGATAGTGCTCCCACATACCTTTTTGTACACATAAGGCTTATATTCGTTCTTAACGAAGTCATGAGATCTGATTACCTGATTAAATCTTATGTTCCAATTTCGAGAAGCTTGCTTTAATTCATAAATAGACCTAAGCAACCTACACACCACCTTATTTAGGTAATCTTTAGACACGAATCCCTAAGGCTGTATCATATACACCTCCCCAAGGTTGCCATTGAGGAATGCGGTTGTCATATCCATCTGTCAGATCTCATAATCATAGTGCTACAATAGCCAATAAAATTCAGATGGATTTTAGCTTGACTACAGGTTAGAAGGTTTCGTTATAGTCAACACCTTACCTTTGAAAATACCCCTTAACCACTAGATAATTCAATATTAACGGAAGGATGATCTAAAACATACCACGATACTACTCCTCAAAGTTCGAAAAAGATATGTGACAATATTTTCTAATTTACATTATTTTTCCTAAAGCTATGCTAAATTTATATTTATTTATATCTTAAAAATTATATTCTAATTTTTTATATTTTTAGATATTTTTGAAGGGATTTTAACTCATTTTAGGCATATTGGCAATATGCCTTAGCGTACCATTAGTATGCATACTGTATTGAGCGAGACTCGGTACATCGGTACGGATAGAAATTATGAATCATGTTTGAATCTGTGTTTTTGTTAGGTGACATTGCTTAAATATAATCACAATATGCTGAGTAAATCCTGTGAGACACTTTTAATTTTACTTTTTATTTCTAATTCTTAGTTTGTTCTTTCCTTACAAAGAACTATGTTAAAAGAAGAAAGTGATATACAAATTGATCTCTAGGATAGCTTTTGAGTATCCTCCTGAGAAATCTATAAATTTGGTATCACTTTACTCACTCTATACAATATTCGATATACAAAAATAATTTTATTATTTTTTAATGTGAATCATAAATCTTTAAAAGTCTTCTAAATGAGACCAGTGAGGGCAACATCTTGAGTTCCTGTTTGTGCTTGATCAGCCCATCTTTCTCTCTGTTCCACTAGCAATAGAAAAGGTAATTTATTCTAACTCTACAACCATATTGGGATTATATACTTTTTATCTATAGAAAGATAATTCATGTTTTGTGATATTTATATGCTTCTATCAAACCTTTAGCTTTTGGATAAGTTATGGCCATAACATTCCAAGTTATAGCAAATGAAATCATGTCGGTGTTTTGCAGACATGACATTATGGTTTATGGTCATAAGTTAGTTAGTGAATTTATGTGAGAATATTAGAGCTTTCACAAGAATAAGGCCTTTATAGGTAAGTTGTAAGTTGTGAAGTTTTTTTCTTATCTCTCTGCCTTAGCCTCAAACAAGTATGATCAGAATATTAAAAAATAAACATGGCTACCACATCAAGAGGCTTTGGCCACTACAAAATCTCAGGAAGTTTAAATGTATGTAGTTGTATCCCTCTAGGCCATAGGATATTCATTATATTATTCAAGTCTATGGTACTCATTTGTTATGTCAATTATATAGGAAGAGTAGTGCCTGCTAAATAACAAAAATACTTTACAGATTAGTGGGCTTCATTTATTGATTAACCAAACAAACATTTATTGTATCACCCAAAATGGTATTGAACGAGCGATATATACTTGTTAGATGTGGGCCAATATGCGAACAATCCCATTTTGAACAATTTAGTTAACTTAATAAAAAAATCAAAGATATAGTGGAGATCCTATCCAAATTAATGTTAAAAAAATAGAGATTATGACTTATCAATGCAAGCTCTCTTCTCCTTTAAGATGTTGTCGCCTCGCCATTGCTGCTTTGCCACTATTGTCGTCATGCTTTATTGTCGCATAAGAGGACACCAACTCGCTATCACAAATGAGAGCCCTCTTCTTATGTAAGATGCTACCTCCTTGCTGTTGCTACTTCATCACTGTTCTCGCTACAACTTCGCCATTAAGTAAGATGTCATTTTTGTTACTGTTGCCACTTCGATGATATTATTGCTTCACTAGTACTACTAATGTTGTAGCTTCTCAAGTACACTACTACTATTCTTTTCTCCTCATCATCTTTCTTCTTCCTTCTTCTTTCGTCATTTCTTCCCTCTTTCTTTCTTCCTCCTTCCTTCTCTGTTCCGACATCACCCTTTCCACTTCTCTCTCTTTTTCTTTCTCACCAAACCCCTAGTATACACCACCAGCATATCATGTGTTAATATACCAATATAGACTGATATGTACCATTCAATATATTATCGAAACGGGTTTGGTACCTAAAAAGATAAACCCTAAATCAAATTAGAAATTATAATATTTTCAAAGTTGAAATCCATATTTATAAATATTAGCTTCAATAAAAGAGGGACATCAAATAATCAGTTATCATGCATCACATCAATAGAAATACTATCACCGATGAAAAAAGATAAACCCTCATGGAGAAAATGTAGAGAAAAAGACTCCAACAACAATTAACAAAAGAAGAATTAACATGCTTCTAAGGGGAGACACTACCATTTAATAGTAACCACTTTGACCTAAAGATTGGACTCCTAATTCAACACTATGGAAATTTTTTTTCGCTTGAAGAGCAAGACTAGTAGGGGTCAAATGAATGCCCTAACCACCATCTTGTTTGGGAAGAGTAATAATATCCTTGGAAATCAGATAAAGCCATTAGTATTATCAAATTTCTACTATAAGAAATCCTTAATATAATGTTCTAAAACACTTTCTTAAGCATCAAGACATTTAAAATATGAAAAAGGGTGATATTTAAAACAAAATTAATGAGGGTGATCCAATTCTGGATTTTGATAATAAAATCAATTGATGAGTTTACAAACTAATATACTTTTGAGAGAAGTGACACAAGAAATATATCGATCAAGGACTTGAACCATCAAGGGTAAATTGTCGAAGTACGAGAATCAGACATTGTGCTAAGAAAAGTATTATATTGGAAATTGGACATAGAGTTGGATGATTGAACTTTGTGCTATAAGTTTGGGCATCTTGCTAGAAAGATTAGATATTACACTAAAATATCAGATGTCATAGAAAAGTTAACATGCCGATGGATCGAGGGATATGCAAAAGAAAAGGGATGTGCTAGAGTTTCAGATAAAGTATCAAAAGATTGGATGACTTGCCAAAATAGCATACAACATATTGAAAGCTTTGTAATTGTGTAGGATATGTTGTTGAATTGTTAATCTTGTTTGATGTCTTTTTAGGTCAAACTAAGTTAGGATTAGGCCAAAACCATGCCAACTTGTTGATAAAGCCAATGGGCTTTGACTAGTGTTAAATTAGGCCTATTAAAAGGCTAAAATAATGGACTTGAGTTGGCTTGGACAGTGGTACTACTAGGCCCAAGCGGTGGTACCGCTTGAGTCAACCGATAAGCACAAATAGTATTTGTCAGTGCTACCAGTAGTGGTACCACCTATATTGATGGTGGTACTACTTAGAATTCAAAAATTATGATAGTGGTACTGTCCAAAAGTCTAAAATTGTAATATCAAAAGTTATAGCGGTAGTACTTCCATGTGTCAACAATAATACTGCCTATGCCCTAAAATTTCAGGGATTTAAATTTTTTTTGGTTCCATTTTTTAAGCCTCTTAGGTCATATAAATACCCCACTAATGTTTGGTTGATTGAGCATCAATTTCTGAGTTGGTGAAGAGTTGTAGCTCTCTCTTTGGATATTATTTAAGTCTTTTCCTCTGAGTTTAGAAGTGATTATAAGTTATAGGAGATGAGAGATATTATAAAAGGGTGAGTGTGGAGGTTCTCTCATAAGCCTATTAAAAGGATAAAAGTTATAACAATGATAGTTGATTTTCATCCGTTGGAAAGAAGATCAATAGTGAAAGCCAATGGCCTTGACAAAAGAGAAATCGAGAGTAGATGTAGGTCGGAAAGATTGAACCACTGTAAATCAATTTGTATTGCTTCTCTTGCTTTTTGATTTGTTGTTACTTACTAATTTACTTTACTCACAACCCTTACTCACATTTTTGGTTAATTGCATTTCCAATATGGATTTATTGATTGTCCTTTAAAATCGGTTAAAATTTACTATAATACTAATTCACCCTCCCCTCTTAATGTCATTATGATCCTAACACCTACCAGCCTAGGATAACTTAGACCCATTCCAAGAATCAATCTTACCATTAAGACTTCAACATACTATCAAAGGGCGATTTGAGAATTCTATGAGGGATGATCATAGTATTAAGGTATTTAAAATAAAACTTTCTCTCTTTCACATTAAAGGAATGGACATCATGTCTCTTACCAACTCTCATGCTACGAGAAAAAAAAAATCATATTTACTAAGATTAATGAGTTAATTCATAAGAGTCTCATAAGCCTTGAGAATATCCTTAATGAATTCACAAAATCTTTTATTCACCCTAAAGCATGTTAAAATATCATTTACATATATAATATGAGAGAAACAGATATAATTTTTAAATTTAAATAGAGTGAGCAACTTATCATCAATAGCCTTATGAAATAGGCAAGAAAGGATTTGGGCCACAATGATGTATAGATATAGGGATAATAGTCCCTGATACCCCTATTGCTCTTGAAATACCTTAAGCCCTTACAATTAATAAGATATGAAAAGATATAAATAGAAATATAAGTTTTAATCCAAGACATAAATTATATAAAATAATTTAAAAAAGTATAAATGCAAAGAATGACATCCTAAGAAAGACGACCATAGTCTTTTTCAAGATCAATTTTAAACATAACTAAAGGACTCTTACCCTTATTTCAAATGTAGAATAAACCACTTCTTAAGCTATCAAAATATTATCATGAATACTTCTACTCGAGAGAAAAGCTGATTATTCAATACGAAATAAATTATTCAAGAGAGATTTGATATGAGAAGTCAAAAGCTTAGACAAAACATTATACCCCACATTACCTAGAGAAATGGGATGAAAAATATAAAATTTTTCTAGGAATCAAATATTTAGGGATGAAGACAAAGAAGGTTCTAGCCTAATTAACCAACAAAAAGGTATGAAAATATAATTAATTAAAGGCCTCAACAAGATAATCTTTTTGAGTATCTCAGTGGTACTAATAAAATTCAATAGTATACCCATAAGTCCTAGGACTTTTATTAAAGTCGAACGACCTAAGAAACTTACAGATTTTATATTTCTTAAAGTATCTAATTAACTCAGAAACTTGATCATTAAGAATACTATTCATATTAGGCTAAAGGGATTTAGAATTATAAATAAAAAAAGGGCTTATTCATATCCCCACCATAAAATTGAGAATAAAAGGAGATGAATTTATAAGAGATAAGCCCAGGTTGATAAATACTATATTGGTTATTGCTAGTCATATGTGCTCTACAAGCCAATCACGTGAGTGATGACATGTGTGACTTGACACACAGTCTTTTTGCTTATTATATTTTGGCATTTATCACTTTATATTGCTTGTTACACGTGTGCGTGCGCGCGCGCACACACAAACACAAACACACACACACACACACACACACACACTATATATATATATATATATATATATATATATATATATATATATATATAGTAATATCCTTGGATCTGTGCAATGGGAATCGGATCGTGATGAGATCACGATAATGAGACCGATTCGCCTTTAAACATAGATCCTAAATAATCCCAATCATAGGTTACTCGAGAGGGACATCGAGATAACCGGATAGACTAGTGTGCTGATGTAGCTGGTCTCATAGCTTCTCGTATGGGGACACTAGGGATATAGTATAGGTGCTCATTGGAGAACGAGTTCATTGATTGACCGCTTACAGAATGCTAAATGGTTAATGATGCCTTATTGTCAGACAGTGATTCCGTAGTCACAATGGTGTATCTAGTCCTTAGACTTGAGACACTAAGGATGTCCTATATGAGTGCTCAACTTTTTGATACCAGACTCATAGGTTTGGATGTCCCAAATCTAATATAGTCAGTCATTGGGAATGGTAGTCAACCTTACGAGGGCTATTGAGTGTCGATAAAGGATTATCCACTCTTGATGTCATGAGAGGAATATCTCATATGTTCTTGCTCAGACAAATCCCTAGCCAGGGTCATTCGGATTGAGAGAGAAAGAGTTCTCTGGGAGAATCCGATTAGAGCGAGACTCGAGTAGAAACCGTATGGGTTTAATAACACCATACCCGGTATACAATCTTTGGGATATTAGATGGATGAGGGATTATAGGTACACTGTAACTGAGGATAGACAAGTCCAATAGATTGGATTCCCTTGTATCGTTTGGGGACTGCGGTGTAATGACCTAGTATGTCCGTAGTTGATGAGTCGAGTGAATTATTATGGAGATAATAAGTCACTGAGCCAGATGAAGTTCTGACAAGTATGACTCACGGCTAGCTTAATATTGGGCCTAGAGGGTCATATACATATGGTAGGCATTGTGATAAGTAGAGGTTTGGATGTCCCAAATCTAATATAGTCAGTCATTGGGAATGGTAGTCAACCTTACGAGGGCTATTGAGTGTCGATAAAGGATTATCCACTCTTGATGTCATGAGAGGAATATCTCATATGTTCTTGCTCAGACAAATCCGGATGAGGGATTTAGGTACACTGTAACTGAGGATAGACAAGATCCAATAGATTGGATTCCTTGTATCGTTTGGGACCTGCGTGTTGTAATGCCCTAGTAGTCCGTAGTTGATGAGTCGATGTGAATTATTATGGAGATAATAAGTCACTGAGCCAGATGAAGGTTCTGACAAGTAGACTCACGGCTAGCTTAATATGGGCCTAGAGGTCATATAACATATGGTAGGCATGTGATAAGTAGAGGTTTGGGATATGAGATATCCGGTCGGAGCTCCTATCTTATTGGATATCCAATAAGCCCTTGAATTAATAGACGAGATCCAATAAAAGCCATGATAGATTATGATAGAGATCCACTAATCTAAGAGGCTTGGGTAATTAGATATAGATCCAATACCCAATAGAGGATGATCCATTAAGGTTTGACAGGGGACCTCTATAAATGGTAGAGATTCAGTAGTTCATAGGCTAGAGTCTTTACTTGCCTCTCCTATTCTCCTCCCCCTCTCTACCTCAGAGCAGGCCTGGAGTTTTGAGGAGCATCATTGTAGCCCTATTGTGTGGATCACTGCTAGAGAGGAGGGTGCTTGACCTCCTTCACCCTCTCCTAGAGATCTGTAGGGAAATAAGGATATACGATCTCCCTAGGTAACATAATTTATCTTATACGTAGTTTTAAGTTTCACGGATTTTTACGTACCAATCTTCGCACGACGATGAACATCTTTTTGGAAAATTAGGGATTTTGTTTTCTATTCTTGCGCTGCGCATATGATGTCACCCCCTAGATTTCCTAACAGTGGTATCAGAGCCAGGTTGTTCGTGTGATAGATTGGCTTTGAACTACGTGTATTATGTTTTTGAGAAGCTTTTGACGTCAAAATCGTTGACGCAAAAGCGAGAAAGAGCAATAACAGTTATTGCCATTGCTACCTCAATCTGCGTGCAAGCAACCGCCTACAATGGCAGCCATAGGTCGGTAGCACAGGGCTGGCGCACGCATAGGTGCTGCGCCTGCAGCAGCCAACCTACGGCCTGCTTGCAGCAAGCTTGCGGCCGGCAGGGCTAGTAGCCCGCGGGTGCCCCACCCACAGGCATTGCCTGTAGTGGTGCCCACAGGCAGGGCCGTAGGCAAGGCGGCCACCTGCGCATGGGCACTGTGCTCACGCACAAGGGCGACGCCTATGGGTGCTGCCCTCGTTGGGGCGGCGCTCGCATGTGGGCAGAACCACCCATAGGGGCACCTGAGTGTAGGGGTGGCATCGCCCGCATGCAGGGGTATTAGCCTCGGCCCCCGCCGCACAGTCTACCATCGACAGGGTGGCAACGGTCGCGGCAGTAGCAGGGGAGAAAGAGAAGGGTATTAGGGTTTTTGGGTAAAAGATAATTTGGCCCACGAAATTTGAGAAATTTCAGTTCTTTCTTTTGCCCAAATTGCACACATAGATCTTGATGTGAGTGATTAGGCCTACTAGCTCGGGCCTTATCACATTAGGCTATGGTCCATGATCATCTGGTGTAATTGCTTATACACCTACTAGATATGTATTTATATTTGCATGCGATGTAGATATATATTAAATATGTATATGTGTGACATATCATATTAGGAAACCAAATCATAGAAACCCCTCGCTCGATAATATTAAGTTGATAAACGTAAGGCAATTAGATTGACCCAAGTGGCCTTCCATCGTTATAGGTAGAGACCGATTCTCGGTAAAGGTTGAGTTGGTCGAGTTCCTCGAGACTCACTTATATCGCGATTCAATATCTTGCCTACGACATAAAGATGTCACTGGTGACCTGAGGACATGGTATGCTTGGTCGAGTCCCTCGAGGGTATATCATCGAATCAGATGTTGAATCTCGAATTTTGATGATGAAGTCAATTGTCATTTGTTATCTAATCCATATGTTGAGATAAGTGTGTAGGATTAACTATGAGGAAAGTAAGATATGTAGCAGGAGTTGCGTTGGAGTCAAAACTATGATCACGTTGGGGGTTCGAGAGTTCGACGGAAGTCCGGACGGTCGTCCGAACAAATCCGAGAAGTCTAAGAGCTTGCTAAAGAAGCTTATCGGAACTCACCAAGTGGATCGTCGCAAGTCCAGGAGTTTGCCGAAAGTCCGCCGGAGCATCACCGAGGGTTCGTCGGATGTTCACCGGAAGTTCGTCGGAAGCTCACCGGAAGAAGCGATTGACGCACTGGAGCAAGTTGTAGTAAATGTCTTGAAAATATTGTAGTTAGCATGATGATTAAGTTAGAAATGGGAGGTGATCCCATTAACTTAATCTTGGGGCAATTGGGCTCTTGACAAACTCAAATTGGGCCGATTGGATCAGCCCATTCGGAACCAGATTTCCTAGTCGGCGGTGGCACCGCCCAGGAGCTGAGTCTCCCAGGAAAGTTGGGCGGTGGAACCGCCCATGTCAGGCGGTGGTACCGCCTGGCTCGGTCTTCGAGTGAGGCTAGGCGGTGGTACAGGCGGTAGTACTACCCAGTTATGACGGTAGTATCGCCAGGATCCCGAAAATTTGGGATATGACATTTTTGAGCTCCAAATTCAAACCAGTTTTGGGCCTATATAAACCCCACCCTTTCATGCATGAAAGGGCACTAAAACTTAGCATTTATTATGAGATTTTAAGAGCTTAAAAGTGTTGTAAAAGGCTATAAGTTCTTCTCTCTCTTTTCTTCTAAGTTTTGATCATTCAAGAGAGGAGTAAAAAATCTGTAAGGGTTGTCTCCTAAGCCCGTCAAAAGGAGTAAAGCTGTAAACGGGTGGTTGGCCTTCGCCTATTGAAGGAAGGCCTCTAGTGGATGTCGGTGACCTCGTCGGAGGAGGAAACCAAAAGTGGATGTAGGTCAAGATTGACCGAACCACTCTAAATCTCAGTTTGCATTTACATTCTGCTCTCTATCTTAAACTGCAAACTACCTCCATTACTTTACTTCAACTCTACTTATGCTTAATCTTAAGTTGAAGTACTTTCCGAATCAGCTTTCGCATCGAAATCATTTTTATTGTACGAACGTCATTTTAAACCGTCGTTATCATACCGCTGCACTAATTCACCCCCCCCCTCTTAGTGCCGACCTTTGACTCTCGATCCTAACAATTGATATCAGAGCAGGGTTAACTCTCAATTCTCAATCGGATTAAAACCCAAGAGAGTTGGCATACGCTAGAAATCAAGAGGGCCACTCTATTACATGTCCACCCATGTTCAATGGGACGGACTACACCTATTGGAAGACCCGAATGAGGATTTTCCTTATTTCAATGGATTTTGAACTTTAGAATCTTGTCAAAAATGGATTTTTGAAGTCTTCTCTTCCAATGATCGATTGGAATGAATTGGAGAAGAAGACTTTCGCTCTTAATGCAAAGGCTATGAATGCCTTATTTTGTGCGCTTGATAAAAATGAGTTCAATTATGTTTCGGTTTGTGAAACCGCATTTGATATTTGGCATACACTCGAAGTGACTCACAAAGGCACAAGTAGAGTGAAAGAGTCAAAAATCAATCTTTTGATACATTCTTTTGAACTTTTTCGAATGAAACCGAGTGAGACTATTGGCGACATGTACACCCGTTTCACAAATGTTGTCAATTGTCTAAAAGGACTCGGCAAAAGTTTTTAGATTTTGAGCTCGTAAATAAGATTCTAAGATCCCTTACTAAGAGTTGGGACCCTAAAGTCACTACTATTCAAGAGGCTAAATATTTAAACAACTTCCCTCTTGAAGAATTAATCGTGTCATTAATGACCTACGAAATGACTTGCAAAGCTCATGAAGAGCAAGAAGACATCTTTCTAAAGAACAGGAAGGATATGACACCTAGAACTTTCGAAGGCCACTTTAGAGAAAACTCAAGTAATGAAGACTGTGATGATGACTTGGCATTTCTAACAAGGAAATTCAAAAAATTCATTAAAAGAAACAAGTTTAAAAATGACAAAAAATAAATTTGAACCCAAAAAGAACCAAGTTATTTGCTACAAATGCAAGAAGCCGGGACACTACAAAAGTGATTGTCCCCAAGCCAAGAAGAGAACACCAAAGAAGAAGGCGCTCAAAGCAACGTGGAATGACTCGAGTGCGTCCGAAGAAGAGGAGTCCATTACCGAACAAGTTGCTCATTACGCCCTAATGGCCATCGGAGATGAGGTAACAAATTTAATTGATGTAGATTTATCATTTGATGAATTACTAAATGCTTTCCATTACTTATTTGATGAATGCAAAAGTATTAGTAGAAAATATAAATTGCTAAAAAAGGAGCATGATAGTCTTACTTATAATTTCGATAAATTAAAAATTAAATATCATGATAGTTTAGCTCCATGTAAAAAATATCATGATCTAGAAACTCTCCAAAAGGAGAACTTGCTACTTATGGACACCTTGAAGAAATTCGAGGTTGGTAGCAAGTCTTTGAATATGATCCTTATAAATAAGGGTCATGTTCCTAAAAGAAGTGAAATCGGATTTGTGAGAAGTCCTTACCAAAATCCAACCACCTTCATTAAAGGCCCTATCTTACATGTTCGGCACCAAAGCAAATACAACTATAATTTTTGTTATGATCTTAATAACACTAGGGGGTGCAATGGTGAGTGAATTAGTGAAATAATATTTTAATCAATTTAAAACTTGATAAAAAAATTAACATATTTTAAAAACTTGATTAATTATGTTAGAGTAATGAATAAAACAAAGTTATAAGTAAAGAGTAAGTAAAGAGAGACAAACCAATTTATAGTAATTTGAAATTTCTAACCGACATCCACTCTTGATTCTTTTTCTATCAAGGCTATTGACTTTCATTATCGATATTCCCGTCTAAGGGTGAAAATCAACTATTACTGTTATAACTTTCTCCTTTTTCAGGTTTAGGAGATGACCTTCATACTCTTTTTTTATAAGAGATCTCTTAACCAAATTCAAAAGGAGGTGCCTCAAACTATGTTTAAAATAAGAGCTTATAGCACTTAATTAGCTCAGGAATAGATGCTCCATCAATTAAGCCTAAGTGGGATATTTATAGACCCCAAAAGACTTAAAAAATGAGTCAAAATTTAAATCCCTAAAATTTTAAGATACGAGTAATATTATGATAGTGGAACATGAGCTGTTAGCATGTATAGGCAATCTTACTCTAGTTATGAAAAAAGTATCATTATCATCGAAAATGCTAGGAGGGCAAGGCTCTCTACTAGAGAAAGGCCAATCAAATGTTAGTTTTATTCTTGACAGTGTTTTGGGAATCCACAAAGTCCTAGATGAGAGAAGGTAATGGCAAAGGTTTACTCATCTTTACTCGTCTTATTAACCCTTTTGCAATGCTCAGCAAAGAGGCCCAGAGCCAATCACTATGTGAAGAGGAAGAGATGACCTCCTAGTTCTCCTTCAAGGCTAAAAAGAAAGGGGTTTCCTCATCGAGGACTAAGGGATCCTCATCTACTTGATTTGTCATGGATATGACATGGTGGTTAAGGTGATGGAAGCATTCAAGAAGATTGTTGAAGATGGTGAGGAGGGTGCAAAAGAGTTCTTGATGGAGGAGATAGATCACAAATGTTAACTGTTAAATGTACGAGCACAAGGACGACACTAAGCCTCATCATAATGTTCCTTAGGGAAGTTCGCCACCCTCAATTTTTTATGCCACAAGAGTAAGAAGAAGAGGGTGAACTACTCAAATAGTCATCCTCCTCATAAAGAGTACAATTGATTAATTAAATTCCCTCTTAACTTAGAATTATATGGGATTGAGGAACCAGATAGTAAAAAGCACACGAGGATGTTAATCAATCGGTATAATTGTCACTTATAGTACTATTGGAAACTCATATGCAAGATAACTGGTTGGTGAAGTTCTTCATACAACTCAGATACATATGAGATGTGTTCGTTGAGGCTGGAGATCGATTCGGTAATGTTTTAATAGCATGGCACAAAGACAAATTGAGGGCATTAGTAATATGCAAGACCACACAACTCATTTCACTTGTTCTTCAAAAAGAAGGTATGTCCCTATGGATCCTATCATCTAAATATGCTAGTACTATGATTTCTTCCTACAATCATGTTTGGTCTCACCTTGGGAATCTAGATTTTAATGAATAGTTGTGGTATGTTTATGGTGATTTTTATGGATGTTCAAATTAGTTTAAATCAAATCATTAATGGTTGAACTAAACTAAATTGAAAAATCAATTTAGTTAAGGTAAGGTAGCCCGTACTAAAACTACTTCAAACCTATCCAATCGAACTAGTTTAAAATTAGTTAATTAAATTCAATTAATCAATTTTAATTCTAAAAATATATTTTTAAATAAATTGATTTGATTCAGCGAACTAGTTTAGTTCAATTAAACTGAACTAGAATTTTGATCCAATCGGACCAATATTTTCAAAAAATTTCATTGACATTATTGACATCCTAAACATTCTCAAGAAGTTTCATTCATATTAGTAAGGATTAAAGTCAGGAAAATATAATAACATAGATAAGAATGCATATTTATATTGTGCCTTTAGACCCTTTTGGTTAGTGTAAATTAATTAGGGTCTTATGGTAATAAACATGGTTAGATTAATATTTTTTAAATTAAAATAGATTTAGTTTAATTTGAACTAATTAATCAAATTAAGTAAGAGTATCTCCTGAACTAGAATTGTTTATAGTCTTCAAAATCAAACTATTAATAAGCTGGTTGGAACTTATTCAATTCAAATAATTTAAACACCCCTAGTGATTTCAATGCTATCTATAAACTCAATGATAAAGTTGGTAGTTGGCTTCTTATATTGAATAATTTAATATTTGCCCTTCATGATTTTATGTCTAAAATAAACTTTCTGATCTTGATTTTCAACGTACTCCTTTCACTTGGTGCAATAGCCACATCAAGGTTCTCCTTTCACTTGGTGCAATAGCCAAGCCACATCGGTTGAAGTTTGGTGGTTTAAAGCCAAAATCTGTTGACTTGATGATGGGGATTGGAATACTTGATTCTTTTATATAGTTATCTAAGTTATGAAAAAGACTAATTTTATCCCCTTACACAATACTAAGAATAGGAGAACCCTAAAGGACAATAATAAAATTATTAAATTTTTTACACACTAATATTACAATATATGAGAGTAAAGATATTACAACAATAGGGATAAATGGAGTAGGCTCTCTTGCCTCCAATATATTAAAGTTGAAGAGAACCGGTCTCTTAGACAACCATTTAATCTTAATGAGATTCACACCAAGGTTCGTCGTATCGTACCGTACCGACGTTTCGATCAGGGCTCGGTACGGTATGGTACCGGTGTACCGAGCGGTACATCAGGGCGTACCGAGCGGTATATCTTGGTGTACTGAATAATTTTATAATTTTTTTTCATACTGTAGCAGTGCTACAGTATAGTACTATAGCACTGTAACAGTACGGGGCGGTCCGTGTACCGATAATCTGTCAGACCGGTACGTACCGCCTGTACCGAGCGGTACGCTTCGGTACGACAGACCTTGATTCACACAACCATCATTCTCATGGGTTGGGAAAAGAGCCTAGGGCATAAAGACTATACTCATAAGTTTTACCAATAGTTTTGGGATATAGTCAAAGATAATTTGCTTAAGGCTTTCAATAATATCTTCCAATACAAGCACCTCATACCTAAGTAGGGAGAGATATTTCTTATTTTTATTAAAAAAGTAAATTATTCAAAACTGGAGATCTATAAGCCCATAGCCTTATATAATGTCCTGTATAAAATCCTGCTAAAGTTTTGGTTAATAGAGTGAAACCCTTTTGGAATTCTATAATGTCTCAAGCCCAATCAACCTTTGTTAAAGTCGTACTATCCATGACAATATTCCCATTGCTAACAAACTTATACATAATATGATCAAGAGCAAAAAAAATTACACTTTTAACTCTTATAAAAGTCGACCTATCTAAAGTTTATGATAGCATGCATCTCTTAGATTGCTATTAAGGATGTCCTTACTAAAATGACCTTCCTTAGCCTCTTCATGGACAGGATCGGAGAGTGTATAGCTTCTCTTATATATGCATATCTAGGTAATGGTAGACAATCTGATTAATTTTAGGGTCATCGAAATATTAGACAAGGGGATCATTTATTGCTCCATATGTTCATTCTTATTGATAATTACTATCTATTCTCTCAATGATTTAGTGGGGTGTACTCTCTTCACCCCTTTCAATATCAAATGGTTTAAGGTCTTTCATTTTATATTTTCTGATAATGTTCTCATTGCATTTTGAATCAACCCTAAAACCTATGCATTTTAGGAAATTTGCTAGAGTTTTACTTGTTAGGATCAAGAGCACTAAGAGGGGGGGGGGGGGGGGGGGTGAATTAGTGCAGCGGATTAAAACGTCGGTTTTGATAAATCTTTCGTACGGTAAAAATTGAACTTGAAAGCGTATTCGTATAGTAGAGCAGCTAAGGTAATGAGTAAATAAAGCAAGTAAGAAAGTTTGCAGTAATGTGAATAGCAACAATGAAATGCAAACAAGAGATTACGCCGTTTTTAAAGTGGTTCGGTCAAATGACCTACATCCACTTGCGAGGCCCCTCTTCGACGAGGCTCCCACCTTCCACTAGCAAATCTCTTGAAATGGAAGGGTAAATACCCCTCTTACAACTCTTTACAAGCAGTTCATACTCTTACAGATTTTCAAGAAAGAAGGAGGTGAACACTAGCAAATTGAAAACCAAGGATTGCTAAGACTTTTCTAAGACCTTTCTCTCAATCATTTGCTGCTCAAAAAAGTTTTTTCCTCTGCTGAGAATTGAGGGGTATTTATAGGCCTTAAGAGGATTCAAATTTGGGCTCCAAAAATTTGAATTCTCTTATGTTCCCGATGCTGGCGGTGCCACCGCCCAGCTCTCGGGTGCTAGGCGGTGCAACCGCCCAGCCCAGGTGGTGCCACCGCCCAGCTCTCGGCCTCTGGGTGGTGCCACCGCCTAGTCTAGGCGGTGCCACCGCCTACACTATTTCAGCTCACTGGTTGGGCTCCAAAATTGGCCCAAACCAGTCCGAACTTGGGCCGAATTGGCCCCTACTTGGGTCATAGGATTAACACCTAATCCTAGCCCTAATTAATGTGCTAACTACAAATTTAAAGACATTTTCTAAGCTATTACAAAGTCCATAAGTCAAGACTTCTTCCGGCGAGCTTTCGGCGAACTTCCGGCAGTCTTCCGATAAACTCTCGGAAACTATTCTGCGGACTCCCGGCAAGATCCTAGACTTCACGATTTGATCTTGGCGAGTTCCGACGAGCTTCTTCGGCAAGCTCCGATCTTTCTCGGTGAGCTCCGTGAACTTCCAACGAACCTTTTGGCGAGCTTCCGAAAAACCCTTCAGCAAGCTCCCTACTCATTCTCGGCTAGTTCCGACAGCATTCCCGACGAACCTTCAGACTTCCGTCGAACTCTCGAACTCCCAACGAATCCTTCGCGCTTGACTCCGGCACTTTGTTTCGCTTTATGTCTTCATCGTTATCGTAGTTAATCCTGCATACACAAGCCAAAACTCTACTCCGATCTAGACAATTATTACAACGCGAATTGACATTCTGTTGCCCGGCACGTCATTGGTTGGTGCTTCGTCCGATTCTTCAGCGCATCGTTCTCTCTTGCGGCTTGTTGCCCAATCGGCGGTTGACCTCCGCAACCCCGATATCCTTGGTGCAATTCCGCTCTCCTTGGCCCGATGCCCGACGTCCGAAGCGTCCTACCGTCCAATATCCTAACGTGATCTCCTCCGGCGCAACGTCAATTCCTTCTGCGTCAACTGTCTAATCCTGATCGAGTAGACCTGCATCACTCAAAATGTAGTTAAACATCTAAACACAATCAATTAGTTTCATCATCAAAATCCGAGATTCAACATTACTCTCCCATCACTAATCTTAGTATCAACAAGGCTAAACTTGAACTATTTTTTTCAAAATAGTATAATCCATTCGTCAAACATAGTATTTATGAGACTTTTGTTATTAAGAAGAGGTCTTAGCTTTTTAAGTACCTTGCAATTGACATTTCACATGATAAAATTCATGTCTCCCTATAATAGGACCTTATAGACACGGTGTTAAGTAAGATCTAGGATAAGCATCAGCTATATATCTCAAATCCTTCAATACTTGTCCAAATCTTGTAGGGATTTTTTTTTGTGTGTGTGAAAGAATTCTTATAGTTCCAAGAATTTAGCTTAATTAACTAGAAAATAGTACCATCTCATAAAATTGTAAGAGGGATTAGAATTTGGGGTCTCATGTAATATAAGGAATTTCACTTATGTTAAGCTACTTCTATCGTACTTATCTAAGGAGAGTAATATATAGACTAAGGTTCTTGCTGTTAGAATTTTAATGACACTAAGAAGGAGGGTGAATTAGTATAATAATTCTGAAAATATGGTTAGATAGAAAGCGTAGGGAAAAGTATTGAAGGCAGTATGCTATTGAAGGGGTTTGTAGTAAGATAATAGCAGGAAGTAAATGCAAACCAGAGAAGACGATAGTTTATAGTGGTTCGGTCAATCGTGACCTACATCCACTCCTCCGATTCCTCTTCCGTCGAGGTCACCGGCATCCACTAACGATCTTTCTCGGTGAGCTCCGTGAACTTCCAACGAACCTTTTGGCGAGCTTCCGAAAAAACCTTCAGCAAGCTCCCTACTCATTCTCGGCTAGTTCCGACAGCATTCCCGACGAACCTTCAGACTTCCGTCGAACTCTCGAACTCCCAACGAATCCTTCGCGCTTGACTCCGGCACTTTGTTTCGCTTTATGTCTTCATCGTTATCGTAGTT
This sequence comes from Musa balbisiana, assembly GCA_004837865.1. Taxonomy (NCBI): domain Eukaryota; kingdom Viridiplantae; phylum Streptophyta; class Magnoliopsida; order Zingiberales; family Musaceae; genus Musa; species Musa balbisiana. Next base: position 42,409,465 of record CM017188.1, on the reverse strand, counting down.
AATCCTGCATACACAAGCCAAAACTCTACTCCGATCTAGACAATTATTACAACGCGAATTGACATTCTGTTGCCCGGCACGTCATTGGTTGGTGGTCGATCTCTAGCACATCGACTAATTCTTTAGCTCGATATCCAATTTTCTATATGATAATTTTTCACAACATCTAACACTCTTACTCGATAGTTGGCCATTCGGTGATCCAAGTCCACGATCAAAGTATTTCCTATATTATTTATCTTAAAATTATATTTAGTCCAAGAAACTCATCAATTAGTTTCATCAACAAAATTCAGAATTCAACACTTACCTCTAACTATGGGGTGGTGAACCTTTGGGCAAGTTATTGCAAATCTAGTCTTAAAGATGATTTAACCAAGAAGGAAGCACTTGCTATGAATGCAAGAAGAAGGAAGCAATCTGGGATGAATTGAGCTCATCCGAAGATGAGGAGAAAACTAACAAAGCGAGGTGACAAACTATGCCTTAACGGCTTTCGACGACGAGGTAATCAAAATCTCCTTAGTTTACTTTGAAATTACTTGATATTTTTCACGAGTTGCTTTTAATTTAGTTTAGAAATTTTACATAATTTTTTTATAAAAATTACATGTTTAATGATGTAATAAAAATGTTAAAAGTTTTAAGAACATGCTTATCTTTCTAGTAATTTTGAAAATTTTAAGCATGAAAATTGCATGGTAACTCCTAGCACTTGTTAGGATCGGAGCAGCACTAAGAGGGGGGGGTGAATTAGTGCAGCGGTAAAAACTACGTCGATTTCTGAAATTTCTTTGTATGTTGAAAACCGATTCTGAAAATATGGTTAGATAGAAAGCGTAGGGAAAAGTATTGAAGGCAGTATGCTATTGAAGGGGTTTGTAGTAAGATAATAGCAGGAAGTAAATGCAAACCAGAGAAGACGATAGTTTATAGTGGTTCGGTCAATCGTGACCTACATCCACTCCTCCGATTCCTCTTCCGTCGAGGTCACCGGCATCCACTAACGATCTTCCTTTACTAGGCGAAGATCAACCTCCTTCTTACACCCCTCTTACATTCTCTTACAAGTGGTTCACCCTTTTACAAAGATTTCAATGAAAAGAAAGGAGGTGAACACTCAAGCTATTGAAAACAAGACTTTTCCTAAAGATTTTCTCAACTTCTAGCTTCTCAAAAGGTTATTCTCTCTACTGAGAATTGAGGGGTATTTATAGGCCTCAAGAGGATTCAAATTTGGGCTCCAAAATTTGAATTCTCTTCGGTTCCCGAAGCTAGCGGTGCCACCGCCTGTCAGTGGCGGTGCCACCGCCTGTCAGTTTTGACACTGACATTGTACTGGGCGGTGCCACCGCCTAGCTCTCGGGTGCTGGGCGGTGCCACCGCCCAAACTGGCGGTGCCACCGCCTGGCTCTCGGGTGCTGGGCGGTGCCACCGCCCAGACCGGCGGTGCCACCGCCTAGCTCTTTTAGCTCACTAGTTGGGCTCCAAACTTAGCCCAAACTAGTCCGAACTTGGGCCCAATTAGCCCCTACTTGGGTTATAAGATTAACACCTAATCCTAACCCTAATTAATGTGCTAACTACGAATTTAAAGACATTTCCTAAGCTATTACAAAGTCCGCAAGTCAAGACTTCTTCCGGCGAACTTCCGGCGGTCTTCCGAAAAACTCTCGGAAACCATTCTGCGGACTCCCGACAAGCTCCGAGACTTCACGATTTGATCTGGTGAGTTTCGATGAGCTTCTTCGGCAAGCTACGATCTTTCTCGGGGAGCTCCGCGAACTTCCTTCGGACTTCCGTCGAACCTTTCGGCGAGCTTCCGAAAACCCTTCGGCAAGCTCCCTACTCATTCTCGGCTAGTTCCGACAGCATTCCCGACGAACCTTCGGACTTCCGTCGAACCTTTCGGCGAGCTTCCGAAAACCCTTCGGCAAGCTCCCTACTCATTCTCGGCTAGTTCCGACAGCATTCCCGACGAACCTTCGGACTTCCGTCGAACCTTTCGGCGAGCTTCCGAAAACCCTTCGGCAAGCTCCCTACTCATTCTCGGCTAGTTCCGACAGCATTCCCGACGAACCTTCGGACTTCCGTCGAACCTTTCGGCGAGCTTCCGAAAACCCTTCGGCAAGCTCCCTACTCATTCTCGGCTAGTTCCGACAGCATTCCCGACGAACCTTCGGACTTCCGTCGAACCTTTCGGCGAGCTTCCGAAAACCCTTCGGCAAGCTCCCTACTCATTCTCGGCTAGTTCCGACAGCATTCCCGACGAACCTTCGGACTTCCGTCGAACCTTTCGGCGAGCTTCCGAAAACCCTTCGGCAAGCTCCCTACTCATTCTCGGCTAGTTCCGACAGCATTCCCGACGAACCTTCGGACTTCCGTCGAACTCTCGAACTCCCAATGAATCCTTCGCGCTTGACTTCGACACTTTGTTTCGCTTTATGTCTTCATCGTTATCGTAGTTAATCCTGCACACACAAGCCAAAACTCTACTCCGATCTAGACAATTATTACAACACGAATTGACATTCTGTTGCCCGGCACGTCATTGGTTGGCGCTTCGTCTGATTCTTCAGCGCATCGTTCTCTCTTGCGGCTTATTGCCCAATCGGCGGTTGACCTCCGCAACCCCGATATCCTTGGTGCAATTCCGCTCTCCTTGGCCCGATGCCCAACGTCCGAAGCATTCTGCCGTCCAATATCCTAACGTGATCTCCTCCGGCGCAACGTCAATTCCTCCTGCGTCAATTGTCTAATCCTGATCGAGTAGACCTGCATCACTCAAAATGCAGTTAAACATCTAAACACAATTAATTAGTTTCATCATCAAAATCTGAGATTCAACAATCTCCCCCTTTTTGATGATGACAACTAATTAATGACTACCGGAGTTACCCTTAACTCCTCGGAGTTTAACCAAACTCCCCCTATCAATATACCATTGATAGAACACTTGGATTATCCCAAATCCAAGCAACATTCATCACATGTTATGAAAAAATATTTAAACCATCATGCAAATATATAAAATATTCAATTCAATGCATGAAGTCATCAATATACTTCTCCCCCTATGTCATCAACAAAAAGGAGAAGTAGCTCTAGCTATTTTAAAAGATATTCAAGTTTTTGTAACGTGAAGCTAGATTTTCATCACAACATATAAGCACAAAAGCATAGTAAAATTCTTAAGTTCAATCATGGCAATTCAACACTTGCTTCTTGTGCAAGATTGTACTTTGCTTTTCTTTGCATGTTCTAACTAGCAAAAGCCTTCTCTCCTTTGTTTTTGTCGAAAAGTAGGGAAGAGTACAAGCTAGCCAGCATTTGCCTTGAGCTAGCAATCTTTCTCCCCCTATGTCATTGCCGAAAAGAAGGAGAGGAACCAATGATTTAGACTTTTACATAAATTATAAATTTGCATCAATCAATATTTCAATCATTATATGATACATACAAGACAAAAATGCAAAGAAATCATGTCATGAAAGACATCAATTGTTAAACATGATATGATAATAGTTTCAAAAATTTCAATTTGCAATACATGTGATACATTGCGATACTAAAAAATTTAATGCGATGCTTTTAAGGATATCAACCTATTTTTTTATACAAAGCATGGCAAGAGCAATTATATTGCAAGTTTTCTAAGTTTTACAATTTTTGCTTCTTTTGAGATAGCAATTCTTTGCTTCTCTACAAACTAGCAAATTTTACGACATGCAAGTTTTACTACATACAAGCTAGCAAATTTAAATATGCAAGTTTTAGCATATTTGCTTTTCTTGAGATAAACAATATAGCACTTTTGCAGTTTTTGTTTCTTAAGATAGGCAAGCTTGTGATGTTGAAGATAGCAAACTCTTTCTTCTCTTTTGAGAAGTGTCATTTTTGCTTCCTTAACAAAATGCCAAACTAGCAAGAGATAATATTTTACATGAGGCAAGCAAACAATTTGGCAAGAGCTACATTCGCATCTTCTCTTTAGATGTGCAAGAAAGTAAGCAAGTTTTTGCATTTTCTTGTCTTGTGCAAGTTAGCTAATTTCTCTTTGAGATGACCCTTTACATTAATTCAAGATAGCACATTAGCAACCCTTTCTCCCCCTTTGTCATTGGCAAAAAGAAAGGAAGATTCAAGTCATGAATATCAAAATAATAATTTTATCAAGAATATTTCATCATTGCATGCATCATTATCATACGTTAAAGTATTGCATGAATAATACCAAATCATCAAATTGCATGGATCATTGTAAATCATAAATGTTTCATATCATGATGGTATCAACTTGTCAAATTATATCCTACCATGCATGATCAAAACTTTTCATTTGTATGCATCAAAATAATATCAAGAGTATTTCATGCATATTATCAAATCATCATTTATAATTACATCATTATTCCAATCATTATTTCAGTTTACACATCATGAGATCAATAAATTTGCATTATAGACAATCTCATGTTTTATCATTCATATTATTTCAATCATTGTTTCAATCATCACTATAACTCATCATGCACAAAATATAAAATCATCTAACATGATTCAAACATTTATTTTCAAAATATTTATCACTATTTTCATGTATGATACTAAAGTATTCATGATACTGAACATTAAATCAACATTTTAAGTATTATTCTCTTCATGATTGTTGGTACCAAACATTTATCATTTAAAGCATTCATGATACACAGCATATGCAATACATCACATGCATCATCATAATAAAAAGCATATGCATCATTTCAAATCATAAACATTTCAAATCATCATGGTATTAATTTGTCAAATTGCATCTTGCCATGTATGATCATAACTTTTCAAATGATAGTATCTAAATGTCAATATTCATTACATCCTATCATGCATGATAATTAACTTCTCATTTGTATTTCATGCATAATTTCATTCATCACATTAGGAATATCAAGAAGAATTAATTGGGTGATGAGATGAATATTTTCATGAATACAAGCAATTGCATAAAAATCATATCATGAAGGATTAGAATATGTGTATACCAAAAGGCATGATTTCTTTTGAAAAACCTTCTCTTAAATAATCAAAAGAAAATCTTAGGAGATCAAATAATAAAAGATATTTAAAAGAAATTTTAAGTCATGAATTTCGAAAAAGATATTCTATTTAGTAAAAGAACCTTAGGAGGAAAAGATTTCAATTCAAGCATATAAAATCTTGACTTAAGCATAAGAAATCTCAATTTACAAATTTTGAGAAATCAAGATAAAGCTCATTTAAATTTAAATCATCAAATCAAGATCATTTTCAAGAGATTCACAAAAGTGATACAAATAGATTCATGATTTTAATTCCCATGATAATATATTTTCCTTTTAAAGTGTTTCTATTCATGTGATTTATTTCATTTATGCCAAATAAAAAATATGCATCAATGTTCAAAAACCGAAAAAGCCATTTTCATTACCGTAAAAATCGATAATCCATAAGTCTCAAGAATCATCATGCATAATTTCGAAATCTATTAAGCATGATCATTATGCTTGACATCAAGACATGGTTTCAAAATATTTAATATTTTCATTACATAATTACATCATTATGCATCATCGAAATTGATTTCATAAAGTATTTTCCATCAAGATCATTTTGTTTGTTGTAGTCATGCATTTTTCTTTTTAGGTGAATCTAACTTTTCAAGCTTAGTTTTTGATACAAGATCCATACATCATCATTAAGCATGATATCAACCTTCTTTATATTTTCATTAAGACATCAAGCATGGTTTCAATCAAAATTGGAAATCATCAAAATACACATTATTTTTTCTTGAAAAATATTTATCATCATTTAAACCAAAAAAGGGCTTTCATTACGGTAAATATCAATAATTCATAAATCACAAAAATTATCATGTATAACTTTAAAATCTCATGCATAAAATCGTCAATCATGGTATCAAATCATTTAATATTTTTATTACAACATTAAGCAAGGTTTCATTGAACATAATTTTGAATGATTCTTATAGATACCTAAAACTTCTTTAGTTTTAATTTATATGATTGATTTTATAATAGCATGCTCAAATTTATGTTCTTGTGTCAAAACCATACATCATGTTTGAAAAACAAAGATAATATACAAAAAAAATATCAAGCCTTTCATACAAAAGCCATGCATCTTCATTGAAAAGCAATATGAAAATCATCAAAATACGCATTCTTGCTTCTCAAGCACATATATAAGATTAATCTCACTAGGTTTACAATCATTAGATTTATATCTAACTTTTTATTCCATTAACATAAAACATGCAATTTTCAAGAAAATTAATTATTCAAAAAGAAAATGCATCATGAAAAACATCAAGTAATTTCAAAATAAATTAAGGGAGTTGAGTTACTTACCTTGTAGTCGAAGCCCGTCAAAGCCCAATTCGCCGTTTCACCTTTGGAAGTTCTTGATTCATCCTTGGTTGCCTTCCTCTTCTTTGGCCTCTTCCTCCGTTCAAGTTCATTGTTTATTTTAGATTTTTGTTTAATGAACTTATTAAGATTTAGTGTTCGAAGTTCAAGTTCATCATTGTCCTCATCACTTGAGTCATCGCTCAAGTGGTATTCATTTGTCCGGAGTTCCAAATCCTTCCTATTCTTTGGAAGGTGGTTCAAGTGCTCATCGGGTTCAAAATATTCCAAAAGTGTCATTTCATAGGTCATTAATGACCCAATTAATTCTTCTAATGGAAAATCATTTAAATTTTTTGTCTCTTGTATTGCGGTTATTTTAGGATCCCACCTTTTTGGAAGGGATCTTAAGATCTTACTTACGAGATCAAAATTCGAAAAAGATTTACCAAAAACTCTTAGATTATTGACGACATCCGTGAAACGGGTGTACATGTCGCCTATAGTCTCGCTTGGTTGCATTCGAAAAAGCTCAAAATCATGCAACAAAATGTTAACTTTCGAGTCTTTGACTCTACTAGTTCCCTCGTGTGTGATTTCAAGTGTTCGCCAAATATCAAAAGCCGTTTCGCACATAGAAATCCGATTGAACTTATTTTTGTCCAAAGCGCAAAATAAGGCATTCATAGCCTTTGCGTTTAAAGAAAAATGCTTCTTCTCCAAATCCGACCATTCGTTCATCGGTTTAGAGGGAAGTTGAAAACCGTTTTCAACAATATTCCATAAATCCAAGTTCATAGAAATCAAGAAAACTCTCATTCGAGTTTTCCAATAAGTGTAGTCCAATCCGTTAAACAACGGTGGACGAAAAACCGAAAAGCCCTCTTGAAAGCCATGAAGAGCCATTTCTCTCGGGTGTAAATCCGAAATGAGAAAAACCGGGCTCTGATACCAATTGTTAGGATCGGAGCGGCACTAAGAGGGGGGGTGAATTAGTGCAGCGGTAAAAACTACGTCGATTTCTGAAATTTCTTTGTATGTTGAAAACCGATTCCGGAAATATGGTTAGATAGAAAGCGTAGGGAAAAGTATTGAAGGTAGTATGCTATTGAAGGGGTTTGCAGTAAGATAATAGCAGGAAGTAAATGCAAACTAGAGAAGACGATAGTTTATAGTGGTTCGGTCAATCGTGACCTACATCCACTCCTCCGATTCCTCTTCCGTCGAGGTCACCGGCATCCACTAACGATCTTCCTTTACTAGGCGAAGATCAACCTCCTTCTTACACCCCTCTTACATCCTCTTACAAGTGGTTCACCCTTTTACAAAGATTTCAATGAAAAGAAAGGAGGTGAACACTCAAGCTATTGAAAACAAGACTTTTCCTAAAGATTTTCTCAACTTCTAGCTTCTCAAAAGGTTATTCTCTCTGCTGAGAATTGAGGGGTATTTATAGGCCTCAAGAGGATTCAAATTTGGGCTCCAAAATTTGAATTCTCTTCGGTTCCCGAAGCTAGCGGTGCCATCGCCTGTCAGTGGCGGTGCCACCGCCTGTCAGTTTTGACACTGACATTGTACTGGGCGGTGCCATCGCCCAGTCCAGCGGTGCCACCGCCTAGCTCTCGGGTGCTGGGCGGTGGCACCGCCTGGCTCTCGGGTGCTGGGCGGTGCCACCGCCTAGCTCTTTTAGCTCACTAGTTGGGCTCCAAACTTAGCCCAAACTAGTCCGAACTTGGGCCCAATTAGCCCCTACTTGGGTTATAAGATTAACACCTAATCCTAACCCTAATTAATGTGCTAACTACGAATTTAAAGACATTTCCTAAGCTATTACAAAGTCCGCAAGTCAAGACTTCTTCCGGCGAGCTTCCGGCGAACTTCCGGCGTCTTCCGAAAAACTCTCGTTTCGACTACGAGCTTCTTCGGCAAGCTATGATCTTTCTCGGTGAGCTCCGCGAACTTTCGTCGAACCTTTCGAACTTTCGTCGAACCTTTCGGCGAGCTTCCGAAAAACTCTCGGAAACCATTCTGCGGACTCCCGACAAGCTCCGAGACTTCACGATTTGAGTTTGGCGAGTTTCGACGAGCTTCTTCGGCAAGCTATGATCTTTCTCGGTGAGCTCCGCGAACTTTCGTCGAACCTTTCGGCGAGCTTCCGAAAAACTCTCGGAAACCATTCTGCGGACTCCCGACAAGCTCCGAGACTTCACGATTTGAGTTTGGCGAGTTTCGACGAGCTTCTTCGGCAAGCTATGATCTTTCTCGGTGAGCTCCGCGAACTTTCGTCGAACCTTTCGGCGAGCTTCCGAAAAACTCTCGGAAACCATTCTGCGGACTCCCGACAAGCTCCGAGACTTCACGATTTGAGTTTGGCGAGTTTCGACGAGCTTCTTCGGCAAGCTATGATCTTTCTCGGTGAGCTCCGCGAACTTTCGTCGAACCTTTCGGCGAGCTTCCGAAAAACTCTCGGAAACCATACCATTCTGCGGACTCCCGACAAGGCCCGAGACTTCACGATTGAGTTTGGCGAGTTTCGACGAGCTTCTTCGGCAAGCTATGATCTTTCTCGGTGAGCTCCGCGAACTTTCGTCGAACCTTTCGGCGAGCTTCCGAAAACCCTTCGGCAAGCTCCCTACTCATTCTCGGCTAGTTCCAACAGCATTCCCGACGAACCTTCGACTTCCGTCGAACTCTCGAACTCCCATGAATCCTCGCGCTTGACTTCGGCACTTTGTTTCGCTTTATGTCTTTATCGTTATCGTAGTTAATCCTGCACACACAAGCCAAAACTCTACTCCGATCTAGACAATTATTACAACGCGAATTGACATTCTGTTACCCGGCACGTCATTGGTTAGCGCTTCGTCTGATTCTTCAGCGCATCGTTCTCTCTTGCGGCTTATTGCCCAATCGGCGGTTGACCTCCGCAACCCCGATATCCTTGGTGCAATTCCGCTCTCCTTGGCCCGATGCCCAACGTCCGAAGCATTCTGCCGTCCAATATCCTAACGTGATCTCCTCCGGCACAACGTCAATTCCTCCTGCGTCAATTGTCTAATCCTGATCGAGTAGACCTGCATCACTCAAAATGCAGTTAAACATCTAAACACAATCAATTAGTTTCATCATCAAAATCCGAGATTCAACAGCACTAAGTATAACAACATAAATTCACTTAATTATTTTAATTGAAAATAATCATGTTGTAGATTTAATGATACATAATGATTTGAAATATTATGTTTTGGAATTATGTGTTACACTTTTGATCTTATATTTTTCATGACATGACTCCTTTGTATTAATAATTTATATATCTCATGATATGATTGAATCATTAGTGTAAAGAAGGAAAATGCATTACTACAACAAACATAATGATTTTGATTAAAAATATTTTTATGAAATATTTAATGAGTTGAAATCATGATTAATGAGTTCATATTTAGAAATTATGCATGATGATTCTTGCAATTTATGGCTTATCGATCTTTACCATAATGAAAGTTATTTTCTCAGTTTTAAACATTAATGCATGTTTTTATTTGCCATAAAAATTTGGGCATTCTAATATAAAATCAATCATGTGATATTGAAACACGTAAATTACATAAGTTGAAACATGTAAAAAGAGGAAAGCTTTCTCCTTAAAAAATTTCTTTTTCTTTATCTTATCGATTTTTTAAAAAGAGACTAATGAATCTATTCATCTTAATATCTCGAATTATGAAAGTGATTTTGATGATTTTGATTATTTTAATTTGAATGAGTTTTTATCTATATAATGATCTTAAATTCTCGAAATCAAAACTTGATATTTTTCTATGTAAATCAAGATCCCTCACTTTTTATTCTTGAATGATTTCTTACATTTTATTAATGAGAATATTTGTCCAAATGAATCATAATGTTTCCTTGATGATTTTTTTTTCACAACTTGAGATTATGTGCTTTGATGTTTGGAACATTGTATACATACATTGATATTTCTTTCATGTTTCAATACTCCCTTATTTTCATAAAGTATAACTCATCACAAAATTAATTATTATTCTCCTCTTTTTGCCTATGACAAATGGGGAGAAAATAAATGTTGATTTAATGTTTGGTATCATGAATGCTTTAGTATCATGTATGATATGCCCATAGTGTTGATTTATTTTTGGTATCATGCATAAAGTAAGGGTGAAATGTAAGGTTTTGAAATTGTGCATATTTTAATTTGAAACTATAATGATGCACAAATATATTGAATTAAGAATGATACTTTATCTTTGTCATAATTTGAAAATTGATGTAAAGGGAAAAGAGTTACAATATTGTATTCTTCCCTTCTATTTGATAATGACAAAGGGAGAGTAAAATTTGCTAGCTTGTATGCTCTAAAAGGATGTAAAACTTGCTAAATTTGCTAGCTTACAAATTGCAAGAAGAAAAACTTACTAGGAAGCAAAATTGCTAGCTTATTTTTAAATGTCACATTGCTATCTTTCTAGCTTGCTATCTTACATTCTTTTTTAAAAATTTACTAGCATTCATACTTCAAAGAGAAGGAACACTTGCCAAAATTGCTAGTTTACATGTTATAAAATAATATAAAATTTTACTAGCTTGTGCTTTGTAAAGGAAGCAAAAAATAGCACTTCTCAAAAGAGAAGAAAGAACTTGCTATCTTGAACATCACTAAAAATTGCTAGCTTGCCTATCGTAAGAAGCAAAAATGCAAACTTGCAAAATTTGCAATCTTACACATTAATGATGATTTGGTGATTATGTATGTTGTAAAGTGATAAAAGAATTTGCTAGCTTACATATTATAAAACTTATATATCTCAAAAACTAGCAAAATGCACTTCTCCTTTTGGTTGATGATAAAGGGGGAGAAGTTATGATAATGATGCATGAAATGCAAAGATATGCACATAATATATTGCATATATTCATGATGAAATATTGCTTTGACTTAAATTCATTTTTGAATTCAAGTGTTCTATCAATATGGCATATTGATAAGGGAGTTAAGGTTAACTCCATCATTAATTGATTGTCATCATCAAAAAGGGGGAGATTATTGAATCTCGGATTTTGATGATGAAACCAATTGATAGTGTTTATGAATTGATTTACGTTTTGAGTAATGTACGAAGCTTTAACCAGAGAGAGACAATTAAAGCAAGAAGAATCATATTGAGCTAGAGAAAAATATGTCAGAAGATTAGACATCGGGCCGAATAAACGGTCGATATATCGATAGAAGGCTTTGGGCCATGGATCAGGCATCGGGCTAAGAAGAGCAGAAATTATGCCAAGGAGATCAGAGTTGCAGAGGTCAATTGGCCGATTGGGCAATAGGCTGCAAGAGAGGATGAGGCATTGATGAACTAATGATTTGCTCGATAATATTTGATTTGCTTTGTAATAATTATCTAGATCGAAGTAGGTTATAAGTATGCAGGATTAACTATGATAGCGATCAAGACATAAAGTAAAATGAAGTCCTGAAGTCAAGAATGAGATTTCATTGGGAGTTCGAGAGTTCGTCGGAAGTCCGGACGTTTGTCAGAAGTTCTGCCAGAATTGACCGAGAAGTCCAGGAGCTTACCAAAGAAGCTCGTCGAAGCTCGCCAAGAAGATCATCGTGAAGTCTAGGAGCTTGCCGAGAGTCCATTGGTGTTAGGATCGGGGTCGTCACTAAGAGGGGGGTGAATTAGTGCAATGGTAAAATAACATCGGTTTAAAACTTCGTTTCGATAAAACTGGTTTCCGACGTAAAACCATTTCATAAATATTTTAACTTGAAATATGTTCGTAAATATATTGAAAGCAGTGAGCTATTAAAGAGGTTTGTAGTAAAGATAAATTGCTCAAAGAAATGCAAATCAGATTTTAGAGTGGTTTGGTCGTCGTGACCTACATCCACTTCACCGATTCCTCTTCCATCGAGGCCACCAGCATCCACTATCGATCTTCTTTCAATGGGCAAAGATTAACTACCCTTTTACACCCCTCTTCTCTTTTTCACAGGTTTAGGAGACAATGTTTACAACCCTCTTTTACAAGGTATCCCTCTCACACCTCTCTTAGAACTCTCTCTAAGCTTTGGGAGGAGGGAACTCAACTTTCTAAGGTTTACAATTTTAAAATCATAGGGTTTTACTTAATATTTCTTAATAATATATGCAGGAATAGCTGGGGTATTTATAGGCCCCAAATGGATTCAAATTTGGAGCCCAAAATTCAAACCCTTGAAATTTCAGGGTACGAGCGGTACCACCACCTATTCTGGGCGGTACCACTGCATATAGTCTGACATTGGGCGGTACCACCACCAAGTCTAGTGGTACCACCACTTAGAAGACTGTATTGGGTGGTACCACCACCCAGACTAGCGGTACCATCGCCTGACACAATCTCAGAGATTGTACCACGATGGTTTCACCTGTTTGGTCACTGTTTGGGCCTTTCTCTTGGCCCAACCAGCCCAAACTTGGGCCCAACTGTCTCCTAATTGGGTTGGCCTAGTTCTAATCTCAATTATGTGCTAACTACAAATTTCAAGATATTTACTATGCTAAACAGAGTCCGTAAGTCAAGTTTTCTTCTAGCGAGCTTCCGACAATCTTTCGGCGAACTTCCGATGATCTCTCGGTAATGTTCCAGCGAACTCCCAGCAAGCTCCTAGACTCAACGATGATCTTCTTGGTGAGTTCCGATGAGCTTCTTTGGTAAGCTCGAGGACTTCTCGGTTGGTTTTGGCAGAACTTCCGACGAACGTCCGGACTTCCGGCAAACTCTCGAACTCCCAATAAAATCGCATTCTTGACTCTGGGACTTCATTTTGCTTTATGCATTACTATCGTAGTTAATCCTACATATGTAAAAACACACTTCGATCTAGACGATTAATACTAAGTATGAATCATGTTGTTTGGCATGTCATTGGTCCATCGACGCTTCGTTCGATTCTTCAGCGCATCATCCTCTCTTACGGCCTATTGCCCAATTGGTCAATTGACTCCGCAACTCCGATATCCTTGGCACAATATCTGCTCTTCTTGGCCGATGCCCGAACTCATAGCTCGAAGCCTTCTGTCGATACATCGACCGATCCTCCGACTCAACGTCCAATCTTCTAACATGTTCCACCGGCTCAACATGATTCTTCCTGCTTTAATTGTCTTAACCTGATCGAAGCATCCTGCATCACTCAAAACATAAATCAAATCATAAATACTTATCAATTGGTTTTATCATCAAAATATGAGATTTAACAATCTCTCCCTTTTTAATGATGACAACCAATTGATAACGGAGTTAACCTTAACTCCCCCTATCAATATGTCATATTGATAGAACCTTGAATTCAAGCTAAATTCAAGTTATTACAAATTTCATCATGAATATTTGCAACATGTCATCATACATAACATGATCATATTTCTCCCCCTTTGTCATCAACAAAAAGGAGAAGTCCAACAATTAAGTGTTTGAGATGCAAGTTCAAATCGCTGCATAATAACTCTCAAGTTTAATCAACATGTAAGCTAGCAAAATTAAAGATGTGTAAGTTTAGCATGTTTGCTTTTCTTGAGATAGCAACTTTTTGCTTCTCTTTAGATTACAAGCTAGCAATTTTTATGATATGCAATTTTTACAACATACAAGCTAGTAAATTACTTTACAACATGCATAATCACTAAATCAACATTAATTTTAAAAAATTTGTAAGATTGTAAATTTTGCAAGTTTGCATTATAGGCAAGCTAGCAATTTTGGTGATGTTCAATATAGCAAGTTCTTTCTTCTCTTTTGAGAAGTGCCACTTTTTGCTTTCTTTGCAATGCACAAGTTAGCAATTTTTACTTTCTTCTAAGCTAGCATCTCTTATCTCCCCCTTTGTCATTGTCAAAAAGAAGGGAAGATTGTTTACATCAATTTTCAAATTATGACAAAGATAAAGTTTCAATCTTATTTCAATATATTTGTGCATCATTATAGTTTCAATTTACAACATGCACAATTTTAAAACTTTACATATCATCCTTACTCTATGCATATACTAAAAATAAATTATCACTATGGGAATATCATATATGATACGAAGATATTAAAATATTTAAGCATTTATCACTTCATACATTAAACCAATCATGTTGAACATGACACCCAACATTCATCATTTTTCTCATGCATGACACTAGAGCATTCTTGATACCAATCATTTCTCTTAGGCATCATACTAAAACATTCATGATACCAAACATTAAATCAATATTTTTAAATCATCACATAAAGATTAACAAGAGAAATTTTGGTGATGAGATATACTTTAAGAATACAAGGTATTATACAAAGACAAAAATCATATCATGAAAGATGAGATCATGTGAATACCAAAAGACATGATCTATTTTGACAAATCTCCTCTTAAATATTCAAAGAGAAATCTTAGGAGATCAAGTAATAAAAGATATTCAAATGAAATTTTAAGTTATGAATTTTGAAAAAGATATTCTCTTTAGTAAATCATAAAAGGAAACGTAGGAGAATGATTAATGAAAAATTCTTGATTCATAATAAATCTTAATTTGTAAATATCAAGGAATCAAGATCATGACTTGGATAAAAATTTATTCAAATTTAAATCATCAAAATCACTTTCAAATTCACAAAAGCATAATACACATGAATTCATTAATGAAAAATCAAAATCAATTTCATGATTCACAAAATTCATAACATAGGAATTGAGAAATTTTCAAGAAATGTATTCCTTTTTTATTTCATACAAGCATACCTTTACTAAATAAAAACATGCATCATCATTTAAAACCGAAAAATCAAATTTCATCACGACAAGGATCAACAGGCCATAAATCACAAAAGAAAATCATCATTACTTTGAGCATGATACCAAAACAAGGTTTCAAGTTTTCATGTTATAACATGTAATTCTAAAACATATGATTTCAAATCATTACTTCAAATTCTCATGCATAATATAAAATCATCAAGAATGATACAAAATCATTTAACATTTTTATTACGTCTTACATCATTATGTCATTAACACATCATGCATTATTGCATAGAGTATTTTCAATTAAAATCAAAGTCAAAAGGCAATACAGAAATCATCAAGATGCACATTATTACTTCATAACATCATTAAAGCCTCAAGCATGATCTCATAACACATTTTCAATCAAAATTGGAAATCAACAAGATACATATTATCATTAAGACATCTAGCATGATTTAAGTCTAACATTTTGTTCCTTTATCATAACACATGCAATTTTCATGATTATTTTCAAAATTACTAGATAAGCATAATTCCTAATATTTTACATTTTCATTTATTAAACATGTAATTTTTAAGAAAAATAATTATTATAAACTAAATTAAAAATAACTCATGAAAAACATTATGTAATTTCGAAATAAATTAAGGGGATTTTGGTTACCTTGTCGTCGAAAGCCATTAAGGTATAGTTTGCCACCTCGCCTTTGTTGATTTTCTTCTCGTCTTCGGAGGAGCTCGATTCATCCCAAGGTGCTTCCCTCTTCTTGCGTTCATAGCAAGTAGTTACATTCTTTTTATTCTTTAATTTTTGTTTCATGAACTTTTTAAATTTCATAGTGAGGAGTTCAAGTTC
>CM017188.1:42276100-42378822 GCA_004837865.1 Musa balbisiana | reverse complement strand
CTGTGAGATCAATTAAAGACTTCACACAACAGCTTTGTACTTTCAGTTGTTGGCTCCACTTCTCAAAATTATGTTTTTTTCCCCACATTTGAACATGAGGCAGCAAATAGTTTCCTCATCGCTCTAAGTATGCATTTCTAGATGTCTAGAATCTCGAGTATATTATTGCTTTGGCTGTCATGAATATAGAAATTCCAGAAAATAGATCTTTCTAAGATATTTTTTTTCTGCTGTATGTAGTCCATTCTCTAATCTTATATAGGAAATATTTATTGATGTCAGTCATCTAGTTTTACGTGACATGCCATATTTAGTAATTTGTGCATCTCTGTGTATTTGCCTCGTCAAGATTCAGATTGTTCATTGTACCAATAACAACAAGAAGTGAAGACATCACGGGTAGCTGCTATCATTTCTAAAACGTTGTATGATTGGTTAAACCATTGGGTGTCATACAATTTCAACAGTGGTGATTTAGATTTATTTACTCTCAAGTGTTGGTGCTATCAGTTATTTGGTTATGTTAATGTGCTTTGAGCTGAAACTAGGTCAGAAATTTTTTTAAAAAAATTAAAGAGAATCTCAAGAAGTGAGAAATCATGAAGACAAATGTCCATCTTTAAATGTTTTTGTGATTTTAAAGGAATATTAAATGCAAAGCTACCTTTCTTGTAATCTTAGAGTTCTCTCTTGGTGATTGTTATTTGTCATAGCTTGATAAGGATTAGTGACCAGATGACACTCACTTAATATGGGTTGTTTCCCTTTTTGTTTCAAATTTGCTGTCAAGTAGATGCTAATACAGACAAATTCCAACAATTTATGACCTCTCCTAGACCTTGAGGTGTTAATGTTGGTGTTTGTCTTGATAAATTTGGGACTCAATTGCTGATTGTTTCAGTTTGGTCATTTCTCAGATGATGGTGATTGCAATATGTGGATACGGAATTATGGACAGTGTCACTTGGTAGAATGTCTTTTCTTTGACTATTATCTCTTATGTTGTCTAGATTCAACTTCCAATAGCATTTTGTAGTGCTTGTGATCAAGATTTTAGTTATGCTCACTGATCCAAAGTTTTTGTTTAGGCTCACTTATCCAAATTGAGAGATTTACATGGGCTCTTGAATGTTGCTGAAGTTAAGTCTGCAATTTTGTGCCCTTGATGTTGGAACTATAAATTTTTATGATGTGTTGTCAGCGATAAGTTCTTATGTATTTGTGATGCAATTATTACTATAGTTAATAAGGTTTTATAATGTGGTATTTTATATTGCTTTATACTTTAGTTAAATTGACTTTACTCGAGACGAAAGAATATCCTTATGTAATTTTTACACTCTTTTTGCTTATTATGGTATTACTTCTCTAAAATAATTAATTTGTAATTCTATGTTGGTAAATGCACAATGTGAAATATTAAGTGCAAATAAAATCTCACTCAAATTAAATGACTAGCAACGCAATTATAAAGGTATCGTACAAAGCTACTTGTTAATTGGAATATATTTGTGCAGCATTCAATTGATATTTCAGTAAAACATGCTTCTTAATCAAGTTAAAACACATGAACTTATCCATACATTTGAAGGTCATACTCAATCAATTATGTTTCGATATGGTAATTCGAAATTTTTATTTTTAGTCTCCATAGGTTGAGCCATCGTAGAAACACTAGATTTAGGTATAAAAGTAGATGCATAACTGAATCATGACACTTTTGGCTCATATTTGCTTTTCATGTACTTTCAAGAATGAATGAATATTGGTATCAATTTTTCCTACTGAACTTATATGATATGTAGTGATGTAATATAGTAATACAAAATTTGTTAGTCGAAATATTTAGGAATGCACAATATATTAATTAATGCTAACAAATGATCGGAATGGTATTGCCAAATTGACTTTGTTAGAACGTCAATCCTTGTTATCGATATACTGTATCAACTCAAGCAAAACATCAATACCATTAAACTGAGATTTTTTTTTCCCCACGTGCCAAAAAGGGCGATGAGGCAATTGGATTTTTTTTTTCACTTGTATATATATAAGTAAAACAAAGGGACGTTGCTGTTTTTTTGCCCGCATGGGAGAAGAAACCCTCCCCACATCAAAAGGGTGACGAGGGCAATCGCCTTTTTTCTTGTTTTTTACATTATACATATATATTATATATATATGTATATATGTATATATGTATATATGTATATATGTATATATGTATATATGTATATATGTATATATGTATATATGTATATATGTATATATGTATATATGTATATATGTATATATGTATATATGTATATATGTATATATGTATATATGTATATATGTATATATGTATATATGTATATATGTATATATGTATATATGTATATATGTATATATGTATATATGTATATATGTATATATGTATATATGTATATATGTATATATGTATATATGTATATATGTATATATGTATATATGTATATATGTATATATGTATATATGTATATATGTATATATGTATATATGTATATATGTATATATGTATATATGTATATATGTATATATGTATATATGTATATATGTATATATGTATATATGTATATATGTATATATGTATATATGTATATATGTATATATGTATATATGTATATATGTATATATGTATATATGTATATATGTATATATGTATATATGTATATATGTATATATGTATATATGTATATATGTATATATGTATATATGTATATATGTATATATGTATATATGTATATATGTATATATGTATATATGTATATATGTATATATGTATATATGTATATATGTATATATGTATATATGTATATATGTATATATGTATATATGTATATATGTATATATGTATATATGTATATATGTATATATGTATATATGTATATATGTATATATGTATATATGTATATATGTATATATGTATATATGTATATATGTATATATGTATATATGTATATATGTATATATGTATATATGTATATATGTATATATGTATATATGTATATATGTATATATGTATATATGTATATATGTATATATGTATATATGTATATATGTATATATGTATATATGTATATATGTATATATGTATATATGTATATATGTATATATGTATATATGTATATATGTATATATGTATATATGTATATATGTATATATGTATATATGTATATATGTATATATGTATATATGTATATATGTATATATGTATATATGTATATATGTATATATGTATATATGTATATATGTATATATGTATATATGTATATATGTATATATGTATATATGTATATATGTATATATGTATATATGTATATATGTATATATGTATATATGTATATATGTATATATGTATATATGTATATATGTATATATGTATATATGTATATATGTATATATGTATATATGTATATATGTATATATGTATATATGTATATATGTATATATGTATATATGTATATATGTATATATGTATATATGTATATATGTATATATGTATATATGTATATATGTATATATGTATATATGTATATATGTATATATGTATATATGTATATATGTATATATGTATATATGTATATATGTATATATGTATATATGTATATATGTATATATGTATATATGTATATATGTATATATGTATATATGTATATATGTATATATGTATATAACTCTTAGGATATGCTGAAATAAAAGTTGCAATTGATCACAACAACAAAAAGTATATAACTTAATGCCTTGATGGTGTGACAAAATTTGAACATTTTTTTATATTACAATATGTCTCTTTAACTCAAGTCCTTCATAGTGATCTATTTAATTTTCTTTTTTTATATAAATTATATCTGAAACAGTCTTCCAGTCTCCCCATATTTTCTTAATTTTTATTTTTTTTTATTTTAGTACACTTGTTAATGGAGCTATCTCTTGATCTTCTAAGGTGTTCCCTCATTAATATATTAGGACAAGCTACCGAGTTGATATATGGATCTGAAAATTGAACAAAAGTTGCACAAAGATTGCATCTTTCCTGAAATAAATAAGATAAATATTTATATAGTTGAGTTTCTTTAGCAAAATGGAGTACCAATAGACCAGGTTAATGAAAAATGTTCTCATCTTGAACGTTAGGCAAGAGGCAAGGTTAGGATGGACAAATTTATCTTATATAAGTATGTGTTAGACATAAATAAATTTTTGCTTAGTTGTAAACAAGATGAAACATGTTCAATCTGGTAGAGTTATTATGTTGATGTGAATGCCTCAATGGAGAACTTTATTTTCTCTAGGATTTTCTGCATTGGAAATCGTTGTGTCATAGGTTAGTGATATGTTCAGAGATGGCTATGCTTAATTTCCCCCACCAAAATCATAGCCATAGAGAAAACAAACTTTCTTATGTTTTTATGTATTGGCAAAAAATGTTTCTCATTGTTAGGTTTAAAAAAGCGAGTAGTGCCATGATTCAAAGGCCTCTTTGTTGTCTAATTAGATAGAAGTATACTTATTTTTCGGATCTACAATTGTCACTTTTAAATTCCTGCTAGGTGTTTCAATTTTTATCTTTCTCAAAGAAAATTAGTTTCTTTACTTGATTTCTTGTTATGAGTACCAATGTTTTTAACACCGCCAATGTCGGTCCCAAGCCCGAATGAAAAAGGTGGAGGGTTGCTTAAGGCCATAAAAAGCCAGTGTTGAAAACATGTTAGTACTCATAAGCATGATCCTAACTGTTTCATGGTAAGATTAGTCCGTCACAATAAATTGATGCAACATATATTAACCTCTCCAGTTATTATGAGAAATAGAGTTTTCTGTTCCTAATTTTGACATTTAAAGTGTCATTCAATTCTTTTAAATCAAGGTCTACAATACCGAATGATACTGCTCGTACCGGGTGGTACATACGGTCTGTCAGCAGATCGATACACGGACCGTCGGCTACCAAGCGATATCATCGATTGAGGCATTATTGTCATTGAATGAGGTGTTATTATCAATGGTGACCAGAGGGAGAAGAAAGAAAAGAGAGAAGGTGAAGAAAGAAATAGAAAAAAAAGGGAGAACTTGGATATCACTTGGATAACAATGTCATCATCATCTTCTTCTTGTGCGGGCTATCTGTCTTCTTATCATCTCGTGTTTGTTGGTTTCATACCAAGTTTAATTATGAATAGACAACTTACATTTTGGCTTTCTAAGTAAGCATTTATTTTTCAATCTTTAGGCAAAAGCAGCATGTGTATTGATTGATTTATGCTTTCGACCATTATCACCATGGATATATACAATTACTGCAAAGGTTTCATCTTTTCCCATAATAAGTCTATATATTAAGTCAACAACTTGTATTTTTGTAATTGCATTGACCCTTTTACAGGTTGATCTTGCAATTGAACTTCCGGAGGACCTCTTGGTGTTATTTAAGTAATTTTATCATTCTTCTTGTTTTTATTATTGTTATGAAGGCTTAATTCTTTATTATAATGAATGCTCGTTTGGTTGGTTGGTTGGTTATGAAAGTCATGGATACAAGGAAGGTATGCAATATCGTACCGTATCGGTGTTTCGAGGTTGGCTCGGTACGGTATGGTACCGTATATCGAGCGGTACACTAGGGCATACCGAGCAGTACACCAGGGCGTACCGAGCGGTACACCTAATTTTAAATATTTCTTTCTCTCTACGGTAGCGAGCGATCCGTGTACCGATATACCGTTGGACCGGTATGTACCACCCGTACCGGGCAGTACTGATTCAAAATTATATAACATAGACACAAGTGCAAGATATTAATATGATGGATATGGGCATGTATCAATGTATAATGTTCACTATTTAATGTGACAAAATTTGGTATTTATTTAATGTTAGAATAGGTAGATGTATATAAATCATGATTCATCATAATTAACCTATTCATCATGAAAATATATAAACAATGTTTGGTGAATTATTAACATAAGCAATTAAAACTATCTATGTTTGATGAGTACTTGGTCATTTCTTGGTGCAGATCTGACCTTTTTTTGTAGTCAATACATTGTGATTTATTGTGAATGGTCAAATTATCAATAACTAATTTTCTCCTTGAAATAATCCTTTCATTCTGAGAAAAATGTTATTTGATTTGAACATCATAGTACTAGCATAACAAAGACTTTGAAGCAAGGTCTACCATACTGAATTGTACTGCCTAGTATGGGCAGGTACGTATCGGTCCGATAGGACTACTAGTATGCGGAACCGTCCGCTACCGGGCGGTACATTAAAAAAAACCCGTATCGGATGATACAGGGTAATATCGGGCGGTAACAGTCGAAATTTCGACCATTACCGCTCGGCACAACTCGGTAACTGGTCGATTTCGATCGTTATCGCTCAGTACCACTCAGTAACGGTCGAAATCGACCGTTGGAGCCCCTTTCTCCTTCTATTTAAGCCATTCTTCTCTCTCCTATTTCATTGTACTCTCTTAAATCTCTCTCAAACTTTATTTTTCTCTCCTAAACTCTATAAAACAATGATTATGTAATTCAATCGAGGCTAATTTGGGAAGATTAAGAGGAAGAACTTTCTAATCAAGAGGTATGTGTTCGTTTTCTTTAATTAGAGAGTAATTAAGATCTTTAAGATTATGATTAGTGTATTTCATGTATATTAAATATTGAATAATATTTATGATAGTAAAATAAGTTTAATTAAGTTTTATTAAAGTTATTTATGAGGTAGTCGTTGGTCTCGTCTATACAATTTGAGGGTGGTGAATGGACTGAGGAGCAATATTTTACACATGCCACTTAAGATTTGTTAAATCTCGGATTTTGATGATGAAGTCAATTGTCATTTGTTCATCTAATCTATATGTTGAGATAAGTGTGCAGGATTAACTACGATGGCAGTAAGACATGCAGCAGGTGTTGAGTCGGAGTCAAGACCAAGATCACGTTGGGGGTTCGAGAGTTCGTCGGAAGTCCGAACGGTCGTCGGAGGTTCTACGGGAACAATCCGAGAAGTCTAGGAGCTTGCCAAAGAAGCTCGTCGGAACTCGCCAAGAGGATCGTCGCAAGTCCAGGAGTTTGCCGGGAGTCCGCCGGAGCATCGCCGAGGGTTCGTCGGATATTCGTCGGAAGCTCGTTGGAAGAAGCAATTGACGCACCGGAACATGATCTGCAGTATTGATGTCTTAATTATCGTAGTTAGCATGTAGATTAAGTTAGGATTGGGAGGTGATCCCATTAACTTAATCTGACAGACCCAAATTGGGCCGAATGGATTAGCCCATTCGGATCCAAATTTCGTGCCGGTGGTGGCACCGCCCAGGAGACTCGGTTTCCCAGGAGTTATGGGCGGTAGTACTGCCCCTGTCAAGCGGTGGTACCATCGACAATTATTACTGCCAGCGGTGGTACGGCCCCTGTCAGGCAATGGTACCGCTTGAGCTCAATCTCCAAGCAATGTCAGGCGGTAGTACCACCCAGTTATGGCGGTGGTACCACCAGGACTCCGGAAATCCGGGAATGGATACTTTTGAGCTCTAAAATCAAACTGATTGGGGTCTATATAAACCCCACCCTTTCTGCATGAAAGGGTAACCGAAAGCTTGCTTTTGTTCTAAGTATTTGAGAGCTTAAAAGTGTTGTAAAAGGCTAGAGTTCTTCTCCCTCTCTTCTTTCTAAGTGTTGATCATTCAAGAGAGAAGTGAAAACTTGTAAGGGTTGTCTCCTAAGCCCGTCAAAAGGAGAAAAGCTGTAAAATGGTGGTTAGCCTTCGCCTATTGAAGGAAGGCCTCTAGTGGACGTGGGTGACCTCGTCGGAGGAGGAAGCCAAAAGTGGATATAGGTCAAGATTGACCGAACCACTCTAAATCTCGGTTTGCATTTACATTCTGCTCTTTATCTTAATTGTAAACTACCTCTGTTGCTTTACATCAACTATACTTCCGTTTTGATCTTAAGTTAAAGTTCTTTCCGAAACGGTTTTCATCGAAAATAGATTTCATCTTACGAAAGTCGTTTACCGACTAAAGTTTTCCGCTGCTCTAATTCACTCCCCCCCTCTTAGTGCTCTTGATCCTAATAATTGGTATCAGAGCGGGTTCACTCTCAGTTGGATTAAAACCCAAGAGAGATGGCATATGCCGGAAACCAAGAGAGGTCACTCTATTACACGTCCACCCATGTTCAATGGGACGGATTACACCTATTGGAAGACCCGAATGAGGATCTTCCTTATTTCCATGGATTTTGAACTTTGGAATATTATTGAAAATGGATTTTCAAAGTCTTCTCTTCTAATGATCAATTGGAATGAATTGGAGAAGAAGACTTTCGCTCTTAATGCAAAGGCTATGAATGCCTTATTTTGTGCACTTGATAAAAACGAGTTCAATCATGTTTCGATTTGTGAAACTGCATTTGATATTTGGCATACACTTGAAGTGACTCACGAAGGCACGAGTAGAGTGAAAGAGTAAAAAATCAATCTTTTAGTACATTCTTCTGAACTTTTTCAGATGAAACCGAGCGAGACCATAGGTGACATGTACACCCGTTTCACGGATGTCGTCAATGGTCTAAAAGGACTTGGTAAAAGTTTTTCAGGATTTCGAGCTCGTTAATAAAATTCTAAGATCTCTTCCAAAGAGTTGGAACCCTAAAGTCACTGCTATTCAAGAGGCTAAAGATTTAAACAACTTCCCTCTAGAAGAATTAATCGGGTCATTAATGACTTACGAAATGACTTGCAAAGCTCATGAAGAGCATGAGGACACCCTTCAAAGAACAGGAAGGATATGACACTTAGAACTCAAGAAGACCACTTGAGAGAAAACTCAAGTGATGAGGACTTTGACGATGACTTGACACTTTTAACAAGCAAATTTAAAAAATTTATTAAAAGAAACAAATTTAAAAATGACACTAAAAATAAATTTGAACCCAAAAAGGACCAAGTTATTTGCTACGAATGCAAGAAGCTGGGACACTATAAAAGTGAATGTCCCCTAAGCCAAGAAGAGAACACCAAAGAAGAAGGCGCTCAAAGCAACATGAGATGACTCAAGCGAATCGAAGAAGGAGTCCAACATCGAGCAAGTTGCTCATTATGCACTCATGGCCATTCGAGAGGAGGTATCTAAATTTAATTGATGCAGATTTATCATTTGATGAATTGTTAAATGCTTTTCATGATTTATTTGATGAATGTAAAATAATTAGTAGAAAATATAAATTGTTAAAAAAGAAGCATGATATTCTTGTTAGTAATTTCGATAAATTAAAAATTAAACATAATGATAGTTTAGTTCCATGTACGAAATGCCATGATTTAGAAATTCTCCAAAATGAGAACTTGCTACTCAAGGACACCTTGAAGAAATTTAAGGTTGGTAGCAAGTCTTTGAATATGATTCTTACAAATAAGGGTCACGTTCCTAAAAGAAGTGGAATCGGATTTGTGAGAAGCTCTCACCAAAATCCAACCACTTTCATTAAAGGCCCTATCTTGCATGTTTCGCACCAAAACAAATGCAACTTTTGTGCAAACATGACATAGAACTTACCATTATCCATTCAAGAAGATTAGTCCTAACAAATTGACTTGGGTTCCTAAAGGAACCGTAATAAATTCCATGCAATATGATAAACAATTTAGATCAGTTTTTGAGGCACCCAAGATTAAATGGGTACCTAAAAATCATTCTTTTTTGTAAAAACATATATCATCACAAGCTAGAAGCAAGAGATGACATCTTGCTTTTTAGGGTGCTCGATGTTTATGACCCGAGATCCAAAATAACTCATCAACGCTCTCTAGCTAAAAAGAGAAAAAAAAAAGAGGATTAGTAAAATTGAAACTATTCAAATGATACCCATATTAATGATGGAATCTTGTGTGATAAACACTTATGTTTGATCCCTCAAAATTTTGAAACGTGTAAACTCTTATGCATAAATTCCCCTTCACCTATCCTCCGGATTTCCGAATTTATCGGATACACTCCTCCCTAAATTTTTTTTCGGATCCAATTATATCTTACATAATCATGAACTTACGTCATGCAAGCCAAGTTTGCATACGAATTCTTGTATGATATAAATCATGAAGTAGCGAGGTTTACAAGCTTGCATGATAAGTCATGAACATGTTAGAAAACTCTATATGACATGTGAAGTAGAGTATGCACTTCACAAGATCTATCATTAAACGTACAAAATCTCTCATCTTGTGATAGAAATTTTTACACAATTATGTAATTAAGGTTGATTGCTCCACAAATAAAAACTCTCTTCAAATTGAAAACACCCACCACATCAGCCTACATAGCCCTGAAAAGCAGTGCTCACCGCTTGTAGGCGGTGGCACCGCCCAGCTAGCGATAGCACCACCGGCTATCACAGGTGGCAGGCGATTGCATCGCTCGCAACCTGCCCCCTTTTAAACCCTGAGCTAGGGCCGGCAGTAGAACCGACCCCAACTCATTCTCTTCTCCTCCTTGCAGCTCTAAACTCTCCTCCAACTCCATTCCTCCTCTTTAGCTGCCCAAAACTGCCTATTTCCTGTAAGATCAAGAATCAATCCTATTTCCTCTTGAAGATCTCAATTAAGGTAATCTCTAAAAACCTTTGATTTCTCTTTTGTTTGATCTGCTCTTGCTCATTGTTTATCTTCCTAAATAGCAGTATTTATGGGTTCTAGAATATCCTCTAGAGACAAAGGGAAGAGGAGATTAGAAGAAAACTTTGATTTCACACTTTTTGATTCAAATCTATATGCCCAAAAATTTACTTTCATAGAATTTAGATATATTCATAAGGGAAAATATGTTGACTTAGATGAACCAAGTGACTTAGAACCTATTCAATGGTTTGTAAATCTAAACCTACTTCCAATCCTACAAATAAGTAAACCAATCTACCATAGACTTGTTAGGTTGTTTTATAACAATCTACATGTAGATGAAGAAGAAAGGATGTCTACCTATCTTTTAGGACATCATGTATTCATTATAGATAGATCTATTTGCGACATAATAGGCATCCCGGCGAAAGAAGGATGTTATTTTAGAGGACAATAGGACGATGAAACAATTGGGACCACTTATATTGATGCCTTAGGAACAATTTTTGGCAATCCCAACTTAATGGTACTTCTTAAAAGTTGTGAACATCTATTACCATTAAACACCAAAATACTTCATCACATCCTAATTAGCATCATTCTCCCTAAACAATACCATTATGATGAAGTGAGTCAAATGGAACTAGGAACCATGTATTGGATTATAAAGGATATAACAACTGTTTTGGTTACCTTATCCAATAAAACATGATAGAAATATCAAAAAGGGACATGATGGTTCCATATGGTGGCATAATCACTAGAATGCTTAATGCCTACGATATTGCAATACCACCCGACGAAGAGATTATAAAGGTAGATAGATTTAGCATCATAAATAAAAATCTACTTCATCAAATGAGATGTATATTTAGAAATGGTATCTGGTTTAGAATGCCTAGAAGAACCGATCCCCCTCAACCTGAACCAGAACCAGAAATGCCATTCTTTAGGAGTAATCAATCTCCTTCAACTGGTCCCTTTGAGAAATCACATCCATTTGAGCAAGTTTCTTCATCATCTATCGAAGAAATAGGGATTCAGATGGATCGCTTTGAACAAAGACAAGATCGGTTTGAACATCACCAAGATCAAATCCTATCTGAGCCATAGTAGATTCATCGACAGTTCGACTACTCTATTTAGGCATTTTAATTTTCCACCACCTAATGAGCATATGTATGTATTTAGAAAAGGTGGACACAGTTCCTTCTTGTATGTTGTAAAACTATGTTGTTGTAAACTCCTTATGCTACTCACCTTGATCACAATGCCACTTGCTTTGATGATTGCAAATCCTTGATGTGTTTTATTATTGGTATCTATGACTTGATCTATCATTTGGTGAGCATTTACAGAGTTAGGAATATTAATGTTGATTGAACCTCGTTTTCAGATTTTCACTTAAATTTCATGCTGAAAATTTTATACCAATTTGACATGATTGTGTGCTTCAATAACATGTTTGCTTTAATGTTGGAAATTTTGTGTCTTGATGCTAAAAGTTTCCATGATGATGAA
This sequence comes from Musa balbisiana, assembly GCA_004837865.1. Lineage (NCBI taxonomy): Eukaryota > Viridiplantae > Streptophyta > Magnoliopsida > Zingiberales > Musaceae > Musa > Musa balbisiana. The sequence continues at coordinate 42,366,657 of CM017188.1, read as the reverse complement.
CATGTTTACCTTCATGATTGTGATTGAAAAGGTATGATAAAACATTGTCCGAATGCATGATTTTCTCTTCCGGACTTAATGTATTTCTTGAATGGAGCTTTCATGAGCCTATGTCATATCAAGTTTGTTTCGTATCAATGCTCCATGATTTTTGACATATGGAATTAATTAACAAATGCATCTCTCATGGATTTATCTTTTGAATTTTTAATCGAGAAATAGATTTGATGTAATGATTCTTTCACATGAATTCCTTCTTGATGAAGGAAGATTTCTTTTTGAGATGAACACTTGCAAGGATTTAATTTCACATGTATATCTTGATCTTTGTAAAAATGAAGCATGATTTAATCTCTTATCGTTTTTAACTTCATTCAAAATTAGTTCACAATGGCTTTCCTCCTTATGCAAAACATTAATGACAAAGGAAGAAGTAATGAAAGCTATCTCCTTAATGAACATTTGAATGATCCATCATGATTACTTGAAAAATAATTGTATGAATGGTATCTTACCACTTATTGTTGAAAAATGACATGAATCTTTACCATACTTATTACTATGCTTGAAATACGCTTGAATTGTTCTCCTTTTTGTTGATGACAAAGGGGGAGAAATATGTGGTAAATTGATGATAGAATGAATTGCTATACACTTGAAATATTTACATTAATGATAAGATATCTAGAGCCTACATTGTAATTTTACAAATTAATATCTTACCATATGATGAATTGCTATGATTGTCATATTTGCATTATGTTAAGATATCTAGGGCTCAATTTGTAATTTTACAAATTAATATCTTACCATATGATGAATTGCTATGATTGCTATCATTCACATATAAGACTTGAAAATGGATATCTTGCCTTGACATCATTTTCAGAAAGGATAATCATTATAGGAATCATGATGGGGGTATTGATAAGTTTAAATGAACTTAACTTATCAATATGTCTCTTGAATTCAAAGGCTTTGAATTCAAGAATGACTTATCTCAAGTATGGCATATAGATAGGGGGAGTTAAGGTTAACTCCATCATCAATTGATTGTCATTATCAAAAAGGGGGAGATTGTTGAATCTCGGATTTTGATGATGAAGTCAATTATCATTTGTTTATCTAATCTATATGTTGAGATAAGTGTGCAGGATTAACTACGATGGCAATAAGACATGCAACAGGTGTTGAGACAGAGTCAAGACCAAGATCACGTTGGGGGTTCGAGAGTTCGTCGGAAGTCCGGACGGTAGTCAGAGGTTCTGCGAGAACAATCCGAGAAGTCCAAGAGCTTGCCAAAGAAGCTCGTCGGAACTCGCCAAGAGGATCGTTGCAAGTCCAGGAGTTTGCCGGGAGTCCGCCGAGTATCGCCGAGGGTTCGTCAGATGTTCGTCGGAAGTTCGCCGGAAGCTCGTTGGAAGAAGCGATTGACGCACCAGAACACAATTTGCAGTATTGATGTCTTAATTGTTGTAGTTAGCATGTAGATTAAGTTAGGATTGGGAGGTGATCCTATTAACTTAATCTAGGGCCAACTGGGCCCTTGACAGACCTAAATTGGGCTGAATGGATTAGCCTATTCGGACCTATAATTCCTGGCCAACGGTGGTATCGCCTGAGCTCAGTCTCCAAGGGATGTCAGGCAGTAGTACCGCCCAGACTGAATGATAGTACTACTCAGTGACAGATGACAGCAGTAGTATCGCCCAGTTATGGCGGTGGTACCGCTAGGACCTCGAAAATCCGGGAATGGACACTTTTGAGCTCCGAAATCAAATTGATTGGGGCCTATATAAACCCCACCCTTTCCGCATGAAAGGTAATCGAAAGCTTGCTTTTATTCTGAGTATTTGAGAGCTTAAAAGTGTTATAAAAGGCTAGAGTTCTTCTCCCTCTCTTCTTTCTAAGTGTTGATCATTCAAGAGATGAGTGAAAACTTGTAAGGGTTGTCTCCTAAGCCCGTCAAAAGAAGAAAAACTGTAAAAGGGTGGTTGGCCTTCGCCTATTGAAGGAAGGCCTCTAGTGGACGTTAGTAACCTCATCGGAGGAGGAAGCCAAAAGTGGATATAGGTTAAGATTGACCGAACCACTCTAAATCTCGGTTTGCATTTACATTATGCTCTTTATCTTAACTGCAAACTGCCTCTATTACTTTACATCAACTATACTTCCGTTTTGATCTTAAGTTAAAGTTCTTTCCGAAATGGTTTTCATTGAAAACATATTTCATCTTACAAAAGTCATTTTAACCGACGAAAGTTTTCCGCTACATTAATTCACCCCCCCCCCCCTCTTAGTGCTCTTGATTTTAACAAGATTTAGATCATGGAACTCGACAAGGTACTGGTCAAGTTTTGAGTGGAAGGGGAAGGCAGTGGATGAATATGAACAAATGTGACAGAGCATACATGATATAGACACAGAAAGAGGCTCATCGTATTCACAACCATCGTATTATGGAGAATCATACGGGCAAAAACAGTATGGTGATAGTTGGTCATCCTTCTCTGAGCAACAGTATGATATAGAACAGCAGATCAGTAGCGAAAGTAGAAGCTTTGACATTCACTAATATATGCCTCAAGAGCTGCCTCGGACAAATATGATTCATGACGATCAGTCTACGATCAACACCACATTGATGCATTAATGGCATATGGTGTATCAATACACTATGTCATGGGATCAATTTCATGATTGGGTCCAACAAACGTATCATATTGATATGCATATGTATTAGATCGAGAACCCCGATCCACCACTCGTGGAGGCCCGTCGTTCGTTTTGGTGGTAGAATCAACAATCAGGTATATCTACATATGTGATTATTTAATTCATTTGAAATTTTAGAGTTTATATTGTAACAAAATAGTCTAACAATTCAACTGATTTTTCTGTAGATATTTCAATCTATAACGGGGCTGAAATACGAACCTCGAACAAGACTACCTTAAAGCCCGAAAAAGATATGTGATACTATTCTTACCTAATTTACATTGATTTTGCTAAACTTATACTATTACTATATTTATTTGTAACTTGAAAACCCTATCCTAACTTTTTTTTAATTTTCAAGTATTTTTGGAGGGTTAAATTTGTGAAATTAGGTGTACGCTCAGTACACCGTACCGTACCGTACCGAGCCCAGGTCGAAACGTCGGTATGGTACGGTAAGGCGAACCTTGCTTTGAAGTTCAAAAGCAATTTGTTCTGCTGTGGTATAATTGAATAGTCTTTAAAAAAATAAAATATAAACATTTTGTTGGGGATCATATCTTCTTTGTATTATGTATAAATATTGTTTGGTATGGCATTTCCGCTTTTTGTTCTTTTAAAGTACTAACACTTTTTCTATTGTGTTAGGAAATGAAAAAGTTTTTTACTTCCACTGAATTTGAAAACTACTTTTCAGTCAATTTTGTTACCATCTGATGGCCTTGCTAGAGTATCCCTTAATGGTCCTATAATTGTTCCCACCCTCAATTTTTTTCTATAATTTATCAATTGTTAAAGTTATGATTATTAATGTCCTTCTATAAAACTAAGAAAAACTAAAAGTGAAATCAATATTTTTCTAAGCTAAAAAATAGAATTAATGCCAAATTGGCTATTGAATTGGATCATAGAGTAAAAAAGAAGTGTTGGCATCATTATGTAGTTTCACCATTTGATGATGTATGATAATATTTCAAGTTTGCCAGCAGTGGTTGATGATTGTCGAACTATGTCATGCTAGTATAATACTAGCATGGAGTTTGGTTTTATAGCAAGGATGTCCCTGAACACACAATCAAGCACAAGGCTTGTTCCAGCCATATGTTTAAACCGTGCTGATTAGCATGTATTGTACTGACATGTCCATCCTGATGAACTAAAAAAACACCTTCTATGACCTATCATAGATGTTATTTTGTGATCTATCTATTACCTTATTGTGAAGATTCCAACAATATCAGTCATTTGTACACTTGAATAAAACCCTGATCTCTTGAATTTGATCTTGATCATGATAGCAGTTATTGTGAAACTGAAACTTTTGTCTATTGGATTGGAGTTTTCCTTTTTTTCTAGATTAAAGAACCTACTGTTTGAGTGTTCTGATGATACAACTATGACATATCCTTGTACAGAGTTCTTTGGAGTGCTGTGCTCAACTCTTATGGGACTTTTATGGACCAATATAACTACTGTTGTGGCTTGGATAGCTATATATTTCTTAAATGGTAGCAGATTATTTTTTACATGTTTCTTAGATACCAATATACACTTAAAATATTTTTCTATATTTTCGTGAAGTTTGGTCATATTAATTTTTCTTACACCCTACTCTATTTCGTGAGTCACCTTCCTCTTTTCTTGAACATGGGAGCTTGGTTCTTGAACTGATTTTACCAAGATTACAAAATAGGATAATAAGTTGTATCCATATTATAATTTATAGATCGGCCAAGGACCTTGCATTTGATTAGGTACTGAGATCTTACTGACACTTATTGCATTTTGATCTTAATTTTTTACTGATTTCATTAGGCTTTTTTTGGATATGCAGAAAAAAAAATCAGTTGGGTCATGATGCAATACCTTGTTTCTGTGGCATGAATCTAGCAACAGGTTTTAGTATGAAAATGTCTCTTTGTGAATTCCACACATTGTAGCTAGCAATATGCATGTGACAGCTCTCTTGCATGCTTTCACTATGTTGTTTTTGAGACTAATGAAGTTTTAGCTCCTAATTGTTTTTAAGGTACAATAAAACATTTTCTTTATGGAACCATATATTCTAACTTCTAAGAACCTACAATAGAATATTTTTAGTGCCACATTTTCTGTGGGCACATTTGAGGAAAAGAGCATTTCCTGTTGTTTACTTATGGTGGATCATCTTTCTTATGTAGGATAAGATTTTTTTCATGCAGCTTTTATGCATGAAACAATAAGGCCTGCCTGTGAATTTGGAATTAGCTATCGTTGGTTTATTCAAATCCTATGAATGCAAGTCCTTTAGTTCTAGTTATTGTCATTTAGTACTTTTTAGTTCATAAACCCTGTATGTGACATCCATCTTTCGTCTGTGTGTGTTGAAGAAACTGAGAATTTAGTCACAATGCCCTAGTTATTATCTAAATTCTATTCACTTCCTCTTGAATAAAAATTCAAAAAAAGAAAAAAAAATCTTGATACACTTCCATATGACAGATTATGCACTTATTTTCATGCTTCATGTTTGGTTGACTCTATTCATAATGCCTCTACCAGGTGTTTCCATAATCTGCTAGCCATGCTTATGCTGCTTTGAAGCAAGGTATACAATTTCGAATGGTACCGCCCGGTACAGGCGGTACGTACCAGTCCGACAGGTTATCGGTACGCGGATCGCTCGTTACCATGCGAACACTTAAAATCACCCCGTATCAGACAATATGGGGTTATATCGGGCAATAATGGTCGAAATTTTGATCGTTACCGCCTAGCACAGCTTGATAACGATTAGTTTCGACCGTTACAGCTTAGTAACAATGCTCAACGGTCAAATTAATCATTGGAGCCCTTTCTCATGTTTTTAAACCCTTCTTCTCTCCTATTTCATTCCATTTCATTCCTATACTCTCTTAAACTATCTTAAACTCTTTTTTATCATATTTGTGTTATCTTAAACTCCATTACACCTAAATTAGGCGTACCGCTCGGTACGTCGTACCGTACCATACTGAGCCAACCTCGAAGCACTAGTACAGTATGGTATTTCAATCCTTGCTTTGAAATATATTTGCTGGCCTTGTTTGGGCATATGGATGATGTATTATCAAAATATAAGGTTTGACCTTCTATTGAAGTATCAAGCATAATTTTGCTTACTCTTTCCAGTCAGATAGATGATGCTTTTACCATCCGTGTAGGAATTTAAACATAGGCTTCTATTTCTTTTGGAGATGCTAGAACCCTTCCTTGATCCTATGATTACTGGAACAAAGAATACAACTTCTGAAGATGCTTATGATATACATTTGGAGAAATAGAAGAACCGTTGTATTGCATTCAATGTTATACGTACTACATTACGAAGGCCTACCATTCTTCCTTTTGTGGAATATGAATGGAGACGTGAATCTATTGCACCAAGGTCTACTGTAATAGCATATGATAATATCATAGGGAAAATAAAAAAAAACTTACATCTTTATAGTTTATACTTTATAGTGCTTATTTTTTAAGATGCAAAGAGAGAGAATGAAGTGATCGGTGAAGACGATAGTTTAAAAAGATGTGAGAGTAAAAAAAAAAAGAAATTGTTTTTTATTTTTTTTCCCGCAACAAAAGAAATCTTATCAAATGAACCTTTTTGGTTGTTACATTACTTGGTTTTCATTTAGCTGACAAAATACTATCGTCTTTCTATATTGCAGTGTACTCCTTTCTGTTTTGGGGCCACATATGCCATTTCCTTCAGATATTGACCTTTGTAAATGTTCATTTCCTAAAGTGACTGATCAAGAGTCTTTAGCTGTTTCTTCTGACTCTGTGATATGTTCTTATGGGGCTTCTAGCACATCCAGTACTCCGGATGAAGTAAAGAGAATGATTGATGCATCTAAAGCTGCCATAAGAAAAGATGTACTCCAAGATGCTAACCTGTAGTTTGCTCCTAGAGATCTATCAAAAATTGTTCTGACAAGTGTTTCCAATTATTTTACTAGGGACTAGATCAGATTGAATTCCAGTTGCGATGTTTCAGAGGTGAATAAGATTTCAAATAACAACTTTCAGAATATTGGTTTCTTTGCTGATTACTTGTATTCACAAGCAGATTATCTACAACTTGTAAACTATCAAGATTCGATATATAGGGCTTCCCAATTTGAACGTTTGGCAGTTGATTTGTGTTCCCAGCATGACATAACCCCAGAAAGCCATGAAGCTGCAATAGAAGCCATACTCTTGGCTGTAGAATGTTATGTCAACTCATTCTTTATAATCGATTTCATATAGATGCAATTCAGAGCTTATGAATCAGATGAAAATCATTGGATCCAAATTCAAGAATAAAAATGGATTAGTGGTGTTTTATGAAGACCTTAAGAGATGTAATGTCAATCTGGAGACAATAGCTTATCTTGAAAGTAAAAGAAATATAACTGTTCTACAAATTCTGCTTTCGCTAAACTGGACCTCGAATCTTGAGAGAATTTTGGCTCTTGGGAAACCTTGTACATATTATTTTGAAGGTAATCAGCAGGCTTTGGAAATATCACAAGTCGACATTGAATCAGCTAATGTGGCAACATTGATTAGGCAGAATCAACCATTGCTTTGTCACTTTGTAATCCTCCTACAGAGTCTCTCCTCTTTCTACTACATTCTGCAACTGAGTTATCCTGTTCTTAGAGAATGTTAATGACATTATACTGCAATCAGCTGCAAATCTTAGTGGACAACTTACAACTTTGTACACCCAACTGAAAGCAGGCAACATACAGCTTGAAATGGAAAAGTTACATGGGCTGCGAAGGTGCTGGGCACTTCTTGAAAGATTATAATAACATCTTCTGGAAATGATGAACGGACATATCCCATTGGCATCAAAGTACTGGTTTCATATATAGAATTTTAGTTCCACATTTATGATGTAGAAAATATCTAGATTTTCAAGTTGCACATGTCCATTTTCTAGATTTTTAGGATGGATGTCAGTATCTTGAAATGCAAAGCAATACTTGAAGGAACACTTGTTTATTGCCTTGATCTTTCACAAATTTCATCAGTTTTTATCAGTTTTTGCGGATGAGTTAGCACTTACTGATAATTTAGTAAAAGAATTTTTAATCTGTATATTCATATCCATCAGGTACCAAAACACACTCCCACAGAATTTGAGTCTTCTGATAAGTCAGATGCTAAACTATTATTTGAGTACTTTTTCCTCACTTGCATATGTTATTCCCAAATATGTGATCAGTTAGATGCTAAACCATCATTTCAAGTACTTTTTCCTCACCTGCATATGTTATTCCCAAATATGAGAAAACATTTAGTGAGTTTGGAGAAATAATTTTGGAAGTTGTTGGTATGCAACTAAACTCTCTTCCATGCAATATTGTTGTTCCAGATATCCTCTTCTGGTTTTCTGACCCATCTTCATGTTACAAAAAATACTATTCTTTTGAGATGTCATATCACTAGAAATGTCAAGGCTATTATTTTTTGCGTGCTTGAATCGATTACTGTTGAGCACATACAAGCATTGGTTAATAAAATGCCCAGGGTAGCTCACATGTTGATATCTCTTTATTGGCAAGTAGCATCTGCTATGCTTGATTTTCTATTCAAGTTGCCTGAGAACATTACTTGCTCCTATGGTTTCTTCTCTATGTTCTATAATCATGATCTTCTATTGTAATGCACTAAAAATTTCATAGTATTTATACATAATAAATAGGTTATCATCATTATGTGAAAGGAGCATTGATAACCTTAGCGGTAAACTGATAATGAGGCTTTATTTGTGGGCTTATTCTGTATAATGTTGGGTCATTCAGAACCAGAAGTCATCTGTTGCATTGCATCATCTTGGGAGAATTGTTGACCTAGGTAGCTTACAATGGTGTGAATGGACTATCTGACATGGTTAAACAAAATTTGGTTTGCTCTAGTCAGTAGGGGCTCTTCCTGAATCAGTAACTTCCATTTTAGTTACAAAGACATAGGATAGAGTGATGATAGTAGCATCATCTGACCCTTCAATGCTGTAGCGAACATATGCATTGATGTTGTTACTAGCCTTTGTCCTATATATAGAAAGAGCTTAACTATAATCCTTATAGCCACTTATACCATCCTTCAAGGAATGGGTAAAGTTACTAATTCAATGGAAGTAGTGTCACGGACTTAGCTGGTTTTGCCTAAGTCATGCGGCACCCTTATGTGTCCGTCCACAAAGGTCAACCTCCCCGAAACCTCCCATGGTCCCTTAGGATCTACGAAAGAGAAAACGGGTTAGAGAAAACGCCTCACTCGGGATCCACAAGAAATCATCTTCGTAAACACTTCATAAACAATGCAAACTACAAGTAGACTTTACAAGCTCAGAATGGTTGCATAACAAAGGGGCAAAATGGTCCACTACAGATCGAAAATCTCTCACAAGTTTCACATGACACAACCTTTATTTACAAGCCTAAAATAGCCACTAAACCCAACTAAAATGGGACTATTAAGCCTTCGGTCGTCCCTCTACATATTGTACAAAGCATGAACATACCACAAGACACGAACATATGTAAGCATTACATCAAACATCCTGTTTAGAAGTTTGTCCATGACATTCTCCCCCACTTATTCCTTCGATGTCCTCGTCGAAGCCTTTGCTGACACTGCAACTCCTTGCCCTTGTTGAGTCCTTAATCTTCTACTCCAGCTGCAATGCCCTTTGGCTCTCCGCTGCTCTCCACTATTTTTTTTTAGTAGTCGAACCTTTGATCCGCCATGCTGCTTCAACTCGCCCATGACTCTGACTCTAGTGTTGGGTTGGCCGAGTTGTGTTGATCCCTGTTGGTTCCTACGGATCCTCCAGATAAAGGAAAAGACCATCCTTACTATGCATCGGTCTCTCAAATGCCTCATGTTGCTTAAACTGGGTGGATGCTTGTTGGAACTTTAACGAGCATCGCCTCGCAAACTTCTGAAGTTTTGGGTCCTTCCTTCCCAAAATTTGCTCATTGACTCTTCTTTCATTTAGTTGTCACTTTCAAGTAGATTCGCATTACTTCCGCTTTCGATTGACATTCTGTTGGGAAATGAAGCGGATAATCTACTCTCAATAGCACTGATCACCATTGGTGAGGATTTGATAACTATTATCTTCCATTATCTTCGAAGGGTCTTTGAATCTGCGCAGAGTTCCTCTATTGGATAGATAAGAGAATTAGGGTACTCGGTTTCGCCCATTCTCTTAAGAGTTGAGAAGGCAAAGGTTACTTGACTTCACCCGCCTCCTCGACAGTTGTACTTTATGCATCAAGCTGGTTACTAGCCTTCGCCTGCTCTTTGCTTACACTTTTGAAACACTTGAAGTGTTTGTACTCCTTGCATTGAGTTAGCTACTATGATTCACCTTCTTAATACCATCAAACTTCTAGAATACAGGAAGTTTTCACCCTAACTTGGAGTAAGTCTCTAATAGTTTTGGTTGCCTTTAGGATTGTACCATCTTCTCCATCAACCCTGCCGCCTACTCCACTGACTAGCAAAGGTACAACACCGTGTACTGCTTGCTTTGTTTCTTGGACGTGCACTCTTGCATGACCCGAAGTCCTTCACTTTCGGCTATCTTGATGAGAAGCTCATTGACACCGGTCTTACGAAGTTCCTCAACTTCTGCCCTTCAGCCTTGTCTCGGTACTTGGAGTTTGCCTCTGCATGCTCCACCTCCTCGGCCCCTTTTACAACCAAGCACTCTCCCTCCATGAGAGCAAGGGATCAATGACTTTCACGGAAGTCCCGCCTCTACGGTACCATAGGCGTTGCCATGCCCATGGCCCTACTATCCCCGCCTCGCATCTGCATCCCTTTTCTTCACTGATCAGTAGATATGTCTCTATGGCACTCCTTTGAGTCCACCTCCATTCTAACTGATGCTTGATTTTGAGTAACTAAGTCCCTCTGGACTCATCGTCGCTTCTTCGCCCTTTTCGACCCCTACTTCAACACCTCTGTGTTCTCCAAGCAGCTCCCTTTGGTCGATGGAAAGACAGACTACAACTCCCATGCATGGCCTCTACCATCATGTTATAGGGTTTGCACTGATTCTGTTCTCCTTAGCTTCCTTGGTAGCAACATTCGCTTACTCGACCTTGTCCTCTGACTTACCGGGCTCCCTTAAGCGAATATGGGCTCTGGAGCAGTCCACCTCTCCAACTGTTTCGATCATACCTCTGCATGATCAAGTCCCTCTTATGGGACTAACTGGTACTTGCATTCGAACTTTTCCCTTGGTGGAACACAGCCCCCATATGCTGATGACCAAGGCTTTCATCCGATGCAAAATTTGATGCACGCATGGAAGACCCGCCTCTACGGTACCATGGCCTTCACTCATTGAATCCATAGCCCTTCTTGTCGTCGTGTTATTCACCAAAGTAGAGCTTCCAGTAGCTCCTGATCATACCTCCATATGATAAAGTCCCTCACGGGACTACACCCGTGTGTATCGTATTGCCACGAACTATTCCACCACAATCCACTGCACTGTGTCGCCTCTTGGTGACATCTCCATTGTATTATGATCCTTGTGGGATGAACTCGAATTGTGATCCCTTAATGTGTGGTCTCTGCCAACACATCACAAGGCCTCTTCCACCTTCAATTGTGTTCGCTCCTTTGGCAATCGACCTTCGTCCACCCGCTCTTGGGTCACACGTAGATGAAGCATCGCTCTATGATAGTCCGTCGCCTAGTAGCTCCCGAAGTCCACTGACTTCGCTAAAATTGGTGCACTATTGTCTGGATCCTAGGCCTCTGCCCCTACTAGCATAATCTCCGCAGCGCACCGCTCCCTTCATGGCAACTTGAATAGCAGCACTGTGATAAATTCTTCAAGAGTACCCGTCTCCACATCCTCTTGCCCCGTGCCAAGGCCTTCTGAATGCAACTTTACCTATGCAAGTTGAGTCGCCTCAGTTCCTCCATCAAATGCTTCTCTGAGGTAAGTTGCATGTGCCTTGAAACTCCCTTCATCTTTGGCACTATACAGAATGAGCCCACTCCATCAGAATGAGTATCCATGGAATGACATGATCCCGCTCTTGCCTTTGCAAGAGTTCATGTCCTTGACCTCTGCCCAAGGAAAGCTCTGTGCCTCCGCTCTATGTTTCATCTTCTTATGTCGACTCCCTTCCTACGGCTTGGGTACTTTGCCAAGTTACACCCAAGTTGCTCCGCTCCTCATTTTTGCATTGAGTTGATGGTGGCTCTCGCGCCCACCATTCCATTGGTCAGCCCTTTGTTGAGTTCGATCTCCATATCGACTCCAAGTGTACCTTCATTTGTGTTGCCTTGGATCGCTCCCCCACTTGATCTCGCAATGTATTCCCCAATACATTATCTCAAGCGAGATCATGCGATAACTCCACGTCGCTCGCTTAATCCATTGAGCTTTGTGAAGTCATTTTTTTGAGGTATTCCTCCTCAACATGTGCGGTCCATTGCACATGGTTCTCCCTCTAGAGAGTTGGGATTTATCCCTCATGGATATTGTCCCGTTGGAGCAACTTCTCTCTTCGCTTCCTTCTCTTTGAAAGTTTCGGAGACCACCATCCCCTTGGACTACTCCGCCTTGTTGAACAAACTGTACATTGTTTTGCCTCCTGCAAACGCACTTGCTAGATTGCAACTCCACGTCAATACAGTCCCCGTTGTACCTCTCAAGGCCTAGCAACATGCTGAACTCCCTGCACAGTTAAGCCTCCTATGGACGTATCCTTCACATGCTGAAGAGAAAGTTTTAAAGCTCCATGGCGTTGAGTTTCGGTCACCTTAGGATGGTTACGAACACTCCATCGTTCACATACAAGCCTTTGCATGAGTATCGAATTCTTCGAATTAGCAATTCCTCTCACCTTTGTGAGCTTTGAACAACTCTTTCAATCGCTGAACAACTCATTCCAACTTACATGGTCTCATCCTTTATCAAGTGCCTTGCTTGTCTTGAGCACCATCAAGTTTGGTTGTTAACGTTAAGCCGTAGCTCAAACTCAGTCATCCCAACCTTTGTGCGCTACGCATTCTTCCCAGCTTGCTTGTCCTTGTGGTGCCTCTTACGTGAAGGGGTTGGCCATTTCTCTGAATGCCAATCTTAGATGACCGCTCCTCAGAGCGACTCCTTTTCCCTACATCTCCATGCCCATTTTCCCCAAAATGATCGCGCGTGCCAACTACCCTAAACGCAACCCCACTAGGTCCCCCACGTTTGCATACCAACTATTTCTAAAAGTACTTGTCGCGCTCTGATACCATCTGTCACGGACTTAGCTGGTTTTGCCTAAGTCGTGCGGCACACTTGCGTGTCTGTTCGCAAAGGTCAGCTTCCCCGAAACCTCCCATGGTCCCTTAGGACCTACAAAAGAGAAAACGGGTTAGAGAAAACGTCTCACTCGGGATTCACAAGCAATCATATTCGTAAACACTTCATAAATAATGTAAATTACAAGTAAACTTTACAAGCTCAGAATGGTTGCACAACAAAGGGGCAAAATGGTCCACTATAGATCTAAAATCTCTCATAAGTGTCCACATGATACAACCTTTATTTACAAGCCTAAAATGACCACCAAACCCAACTAAAATGGGACTATTAAGCCTTCGACTGTCCCTCTATATGCTGTGCAAAGCATGAACATACCACAAGACACGAACATACATAAGCATTACATCAAACATCCTGTTTAGAAGTTTGTCCGTGATATTGGGTCATTTAACAAGACTTTCATTCCACATTCTGACAAGTACATGTCTTTATTCTCCTGCTAAGGATATTACTTTAATACCTGAAAGTGTTTGAAGAAACTTGGAGCACATGGGAATGTCACAGACAAGTACTTGCATATATTTCTTTACATATTTCCTTATGTTTGTTTCCAAATATATATTGTAGTGTAACTACTTAAGAGCATCATTGTTATCACATATTTAAAGATATAATGTTGAACAATCAATTATACAATTTACATTTCTTGTGTTAGAAATTTGTTAGATGAAAATTTTTTAAACCATTAGGCTATTTAATTTTTTTTAATTTCAGGTGTGCTTAATGACATAGAGAAAATTTGTGCATATATGTGTAAACTTAGAAATGAATTTGATGGTGCAAAATCGATATATTTGCCATATTATTTAATGGTTGATTTTGGTATCTTATTATGTGAAATAAATTATTTTAATTTTTAATATATTTTTTCATGGCTTTATGGTCTGTTTGTTACATATCTTCTTTATTTTTATTTTTCTATGGAAGGTTACTGAAAGAAATGCTATCATCCAACTTTATGGGGAAGCCTAAGTGATCCTAAATTCCAAACCATTCGGGAGACAATTCTTTAAGTTGGGTACTATGATAGATTATTATTATTATTATTTTATGAAGGCAGGGCATTACCCACCCATGGAGATGATTTACTTGGTTTGAGCACCTAGTGAAAAGGTCCTTACTTAGATTTCATACCCAATTAGTTTTTTCACTAGTTCATTCCACTATCTTACATAAGTTGGTCTTTCTAGTACATACTAGTGGGCTCACAAGTTAGTTTTTTCAAAGCATTGTTTGTTTTATTATTTTATATGAGTCCATATCTTTACATATATTATTTTGTGGGACCTTATGTTTACCTAAATACATGGTTCCAAACATGGTCTAATATTGGTCTGTATTATTTATATATGATCCTTTTGGATGATACTAGGTGGTATAGGTCTGTGTACTAATCAATATATAATCATATCAGACCATTAGATTATTAATACTAGTATTTGATCAAGATTTAAATTTATAGTTCCAAATACCATAGCATATGGAGGATACTAGTGATATACACTTGAATTGATTATATAAGCATACTAAGTGAGAGAGAAAGTACTAGCACCATCAACTCATCCCACCATACGGATCGAGGAGGCCACCTAAGTAAACGTATGAGAGCCCCCATCAACTCTTTGCAACCGTAGACAAGGGATCAACCCATGATCCCTATTTGTCCCGACTTCCTAAAGAAAGCCTACAAGACTCACTCTTGGCTGACACCAGGGTTGAAGAAAGGGCCATGCCCCCACATTAATGATCGATGGCATGGTTCGCCTCCCCAACACCTCCCTTTCAAACGGCTAAAGGAGAGGATCACTCCTTGTCTGACTCAAAGCGACTAAAAGGCTAGATAGTGAACACTCATCCTGATCGCCCAATGTCAATGTCGACCTCGAGATAACATGTCGGTAAGCCGCTTCCATTAATGTCCCCTAACAAGCAGGGTAGGGGGCACCCTTACCAATCCTTATCCTTGCTGTCAGGTGCCTAGGTATAAAAATCAAGCCTAAGCCAAACAGGGGCAAGCGAGTGAACACTACACTTTTATGAATACTATTAACTCTCTCCTCCCCCATCCCTCTAACTTAAGCATTGGAGGGGTCACGTTGGGACATCCCACGGGCAAGGCGGCCTGTCCTCCCAGACTAATGTGGGGAAATCTAGGGGGCGACATCACATGTGCAATGAAAGAATAGAAAATAAAATCCCCAAATTTCTAAAATATGTGTTCGTTGTCGTGCAAAGATTGGTGCGCAAAACCCGCAAAACTTAATGCTGCATATATTAAAGATTGTGCTACCTAGAAAGATCATATATCCTTAAATCCCTGTAGATCTGTAAGAGAGGATGAAGGAAGTCAAACGCCCTTCTCTCTAGTAGTGATCTACACAATAGGGCTGCAACGATGCTCCTCAAATCTTCAGGTCTGCTATTTGAGGAGGAGAAGGGGAAAGGAGAATAGGAGATAACAACCCAAAGAGGCTCTAGCCTATGAACCATTGGTTCCCTCCTATTTATAGAGGTCCCCTATCAACTTAACCCTAATGGATCCTACCCTATTGGGTATTGGATCTCAATCCAACTACCCAAGCCTCTTAGATTAGTGGATCTCTATCCAATAATCTCTTATTAGCTCTTATTGGATCTCATCCAAAGGATCCAATAATTCAAAAGCTTATTAGATATCCAATAAGATAGGGTCTCTAGCGGATATCTATATCTGAACCTCTATTTATCGTAAAGCCTATCATATGTGTCTCACCCTCTAGGTCTAATATTGAGCTAGCTGTGAGTTATATATGTCAGAACTCCTTCTGGCTTAGTGAATTATTATATTAATAATAATTTACTCGACTCATCAACTACGAACGTACTATGCTACTACACCGTAGTCCCTAAACGATAAATGGAAATCTAATCCATTGGACCTATCTGTCCTCAGTTACCATATACATATAGTCTCTAATCCATCTAATATCCTAGAGTCCATATGTCAGGCATAGTGTTGTCAGACCTATATAGTTTCTACTCGAGTCTCGCTCTAATCGGATTCTCCTGGGGAACTCTTTCTCTCTCAATCCGAATGACCCTAGCTAGGGATTTGTCTAAGCAAGAACACATAGGATATTCCTCTCATGACACCAAGATCGAATGATCCTCAATCAACACTCAATAATCATCGTAAGGTTGGATACCACTCTCAATGACCGACTATGCTAGATCTGGAACCTCCAGACCTATAAGTCTAGTATCAAAGAGTGAAGTACTCATACAGGACATCCTTGGTATCTTAGGTCTAAGGACCAGATATACCATTGGGACTACAGAATCACTATTTGACTATAAGACATCATCAACCATTCAGCATTTCAAAAGCATATCAATTAGTAAACTCCTTCAATGAGCATCTGTATTATGTCTCTAGTGTCCCCACACGAATAGCTATGACATCAGTTACATCCATCATATGGACGGGTATACAGCACACCAGTCTATCCAATTAACTCGATATCCCTCTCAAGTTACCTATGACCAGAATTATTTAGGGTTTATGTTTAACGATGATATATATATA
The DNA here is from genome assembly GCA_004837865.1 of Musa balbisiana. Taxonomy (NCBI): domain Eukaryota; kingdom Viridiplantae; phylum Streptophyta; class Magnoliopsida; order Zingiberales; family Musaceae; genus Musa; species Musa balbisiana. The sequence goes on along the minus strand of CM017188.1, from coordinate 42,350,011 downwards.
TATATATATATATATATATATATATATATATATATTAAGTAACTATATCAAGTGTGTCAAGTTACAAGTATCATCACTCACATAATTGGCTTGTATGACATTTATGACTAGCAATCTCCCACTTGACATAAAGCCAACCATCTATATGTTTGATCTCCATTAGACCCTTGTAACGCTCAAAGACAATCTGAGACAATAGCTTTATCAGTGGATCTATGATATTATCTTCGGATAGAACTCTTTCCACTACTATATCTCCTCGGGCCATGATCTCTCTAATAAGCTGGAACCTCCTCAGAACATTTCTTCAGGAGTATTTGGGGACATACTCTTAGAAAGCGATATATCATGTCTTTTCGCTTACCCCTTCCTTGGGCATAGGCACCATTGTATCAAAGACGTACGTGATTTTCTCCACCGTGAGAATAATTCTCAAGTTGCGAAGCCAATCCGTATAATTCGGACTAGTGAGGCGGTTGACATCAAATATGCCACGTAAAGAATTTGAAAGCAATATTTTTCTAAAAATAAAAATGTAATAGAAATAAATAACATGTAGATTTTGTAGAAAAATAAACAATCATGATATAGACTTCTATCTTAATCTGCTCCCACTATTTTACTAGCGAGTCACGTGACACCCTCAACACGTGAAACGAAAGTCCCCGGTAGACTTTTAGTGGGGATCGAGATCCAATCAACGTCTTAGTGTAACCTCGAGGGACTCAACCCATTACACTAAGCTTAAAAGGTAGGCAACTCTTGCCGATCATAACTCCTTGTGATTCTCATCTTGTTTGGCCTCCGAACCACTATGATCTTAAGGGACTCGACCAACCATGATGTTCGGTTAAGTCAACACCATCGTTACAAGATGAGTCTAATTTAATGATATACCCTCGAGAGACTCAACCAAGCATACCATATCCTCAGGTCATCGGTGGCATCTCTATGTTATAGGCAAGATAGCGAATCGCGATATAGGTGAGTCTCGAGGGACTCGACCAACTCAACCTACATTGAGAATCAATCTCTACCTATAACGATGGAAGGCCACGTTGGTTAATCTAATTACTTTACGTTTATCGACTTAATATTATTAAGAGAGGGGTTTCTTTGATTTGGTCTCCTAATATGACATGTCACACACATACATACTTAATATATATCTATATCGTATGCAAATATATATACATATCTAGTAGGTGTATAAATAATCACACATCACATGAGCAATCACACCAGATGATCATGGACCACAACCTAATGTGACCAGGCCTGAGCCAGTGGGCCTAATCACTCACATCAAGATCTATGTATGTAGTAGTACATCTCTATGCCCTATGATCGTCATTGTCGGTTCTATCGGCATCTCGACGCATCTCCATGCATCACGATCGTCTGTCTCATGGGTTTCGCTATTGCTTCCACAGTCCTATTGTGCCTCCTTGTGTGATTACAACTTAATCATATGTACATAAGCCCAACAATAAACGAGAAATAAAATGGAGGCTTATAGGCCCCAATAATAATAATCACAATTACACACAACCCACGATCCATGATTATCCATCCACATATCATACATCACGTATACACATTATCATCATGTAGGACTATTAGATGATGATGATGATGATAATAATAATAATAATAATAATAATAATAATAATAATAATAATAATAATCAATTAAAATTTTAATTAATTATTATTTTTTTGAAATCAAGGACATGTAGAAAATTTTTTAAATTATAAGGGGTATTTTTATAATTTAGACAAAGGGATAAAATTTAGAATTTCTCAAATTCACAAAAACAAAACTATCTTTTTTCCAAAAACCCTACTATCGTTCTCCCTCTCCCTTACTGTGGTCACTGCCACCTTGCTGGCGGCGGCCCTCTATGATGGGGGGTGGGGGCACCGCCCTTGTCTACGGGCGGTGTGGTTGCGAGCGGCTTCGCCCCTGTAGGTGGGCGCCCCCGCGGGCACCGCCTCCTCCGTAGGCAATGCTGCCTCGTCGGACGGGCGCCCCTACAGGCCCTATCGCCCCTGTAGGCAATTCTGCCAGCAAGCGCAACGTCCACAAGCACCACTGCCCCCACGGTGCCTCAGCTCACGGGCTGTTGGCCCCCATAGGCTACTAGCGACTGCAGGTAGCGCCAGCGGGCTGCCGACTTCCGTAGGCTATCGGCCATCGGCAGCAAGCCTGCTGCACGTAGATAGTAGTGTTGTCATCTGTGAGGGTAGCAAGGGCAACAATAGTTACTACCCTTTCTCGCATTTGTGTCAACGATTTTGACGCCAAAAGCTTCTCTAAAACATAACACACGAAGTTCAAAACCAATCTTTCGCACGAACAACTGGACTTTGATACTACTATGGAGAAATCTGAGGGCAACATCACATGCGCAACGGAAGAACAGAAAACAAAATCTCCAAATTTTCTAAAGATGTGTTCGTCGTCGTGCGAAGATTGGTGTGCAAAATTAATGAAATTTAAAACTGTGTATATTAAAGATTGTATTACCTAAGGAGATCATATATCCCTGAATCCCTACATATCTGTAAGAGAGGATGAAGGAAGTTAAATGCCCTCCTCTCTAGTGGTGATCCACACAGTAGGGCTGCGACGATGCTCCTCAAATCTCTGGGCCTGTTATTTGAGGAGGAGAATAAGAGATGGCAACCTAAAGAGGCTCTAGCCTATGAATCATTGGTTTCCTCCTATTTATATAGGTCTCCTATCAACTTAACCCTAATGGATCCAGCCCTATTGGTATTGGATCCCCATCCAACTATCGAGGCCTCTTAGATTAGTTGATCTCTATCCAATAATATCTCATTGGCTCTTATTAGATCTCATTCATAGGATCTAATAATTCAAGGGCTTATTGGATATCCAATAAGATAGGGGCTCCAGCGAATATCTTATATCCGAACCTTTACTCATCGCAACGCTTACCATATGTGTGTGAACCTCTAGGCCCAATATCGAGTTGGTCGTGATTCATACCTATTAGAACTCCTTCTGGCTTAGTGGGTTATTATCTCTATAATAATTCACTAACTCATCGATTGCGAATATACTAGGCCACTACGCCGTAGTCCCTAAACGATACAAGGGAATCCAATTCATTGGACCTATCTATCCTTAGTTACCATATACCTATAGTCCCTCATCCATCTAATATCCCAGAGACCATATACCGAGTATGGTGCTATCAGACCCATTTGCTTTCTGCTCGAGTCTCGCTCTAATCGGATTCTCTTGAAGAACTCTTTATATCTTAATCCGAATGAACCTAGCTAGGGATTTGTCTGAGTAAGAATACATGAGATATTCCTCTCATGACACCAAGACCTATAAGTCTCAATCCGAATGAACCTGGCTGGGGATGATCCTCTATCGACACTCGATAGTTCTCATAAGGTTGGCTACCACTTTCGATGACCGATTGTACTAGATCTAAAACCTCTAGACCTATAAGTCTGGTATCAAAGAGTAGAGTACTCATACAGGACATCCTTGGTGTCTCAAGTCTAAGGACCAGATATACCACTGGGACTATTGAATCAATGTCTAACAATAAGGCATCATCAACCATCCAGCATTCCGTAAGCAGATCAATAAGTGAACTCATTCTCCAATGAGCACATGTACTGTGTCCCTAGTATTCCCACACGAGTAGCTATAAGACCAGTTGCATCCATCATATAGACGACGGGTATACAACACACTAGTATGTCCGGTTATCTCGATGTCCCTCTTGAGTAACCTATGATTGGGATTATTTAGGGTTTGTGTTTAAAGCTAAATCAGTCTCATTATCGTGATCTCAGCACGATTCGATTCCCGTTGCACAAATCCATGGACATCACAATATATATATATATATATATATACAAGAAATATAAAGTGATAAAATACCAAATAATAATAAGCAAAAAGATTGTATGTTAAGTCACAAGTGTCATCACTCACATGATTGACTTGTATGACACCTATGACTAGCAATCTCCCACTTGACATAAAGCTAACCACCTATGTGTTTGATCCCCATCAGACTCGTGTAATGCTCAAAAAAATCTGAGACAATAGCTTTTTCAATCGATCTGTGATATTATCTTCGGATGGAACTCTTTCCACTACTATATCTTCTTGGGCCATGATCTCTCTAATAAGCTGGAACGTCCTCAGAACATTTCTAATGAGACTTGGGTTTCTTTGCTTGACCAATCGCCCCGTTATTGTCGCAATATAAGAGAATCAACTCCTTGCTGCTTAGCACAACTTCTAGATCTGTGATGAACTTCTTCATCCAGACTCCCTCTTTTGCTGCCTTTGATGCAACAATGTACTCCGTCTTTATGGTCGAGTCAATAGTAGTATCTTACTTCGAACTCTTCCAGCACACTACTTCTCCATTCAGGGTGTACATATACCCTGAATTCGACTTGCTATCATTAACATCGGATTGGAAACTTGAGTCTATGTAGCCTTCAACCCTGATGCTACTACCTTCATATACCAGTAAAAGATTCTTAGTCATTCTCAAGTACTTAAGGATACACTTTACTGCTTTCTAGTGCTCCAAGCCTAGATCTGCTTGATACCTACTTATGACACTCAAAGCAAGCACTATATCAGGTCTGGTATATAGCATGGCATACATGATACACCCTATCACTGAGGCATAGGGTATCCTATCCATGTTCGCCCTTTCTTCAAAAGTATTTGGGGACATACTCCTAGAAAGCGATATCTCATGTCTCATCAGTATAAGTCCTCTCATGAAATTTTTAATGCCAAACCTTTTGACAATGGTGACTATGTACTTGGACTAGGACAAGCCAAGCATCCTCTTGGATCTATCTCTATAGATCTTAATCACCAAGATATAGGATGCTTCCTCTAAGTCCTTCATGGAAAAGTGTTTAGATAACCAAGTCTTTAATGTGGATAGCATTCCTACATCATTCCCAATGATCAGGATGTCATCCACATATAACACCAAGAATGTGATAGTACTCCCACTTACGTTTCTGTACACATAAGGCTCATCTTCGTTCTTAACGAAGTCATGAGATCTGATTACCTGATTAAATCTTATGTTCCAATTTCGAAAAGCTTGCTTTAATTCATAAATGGACCTAAGCAACCTACACACCACCTTATTTAGGTAATCATTGGACATGAATCCCTAAGGCTATATCATATACACCTCCCCAAGGTTGCCATTGAGGAATGCGGTTATCATATCCATCTATCAGATCTCATAATCATAGTGTGCTACAATAGCCAATAAAATTCAGATAGATTTTAGCTTGATTATAGGTTAGAAGGTTTCGTTATAGTCAACACCTTACCTTTGACAATACCCCTTAACCACTAGATAATTCAATATTAACGGAAGGATGATCTAAAACATACCACGATGCTACTCCTCAAAGCTCGAAAAAGATATGTGATAATATTTTCTAATTTACATTATTTTTCCTAAAGCTATGCTAAATTTATATTTATTTATATCTTAAAAATTATATTCTAAATTTTTATATTTTTAGATATTTTGAAGGGATTTTAACTCATTTTAGGCATATTGGCAATATGCCTTAGTGTACCATTAGTATGCATACTGTATTGAGCGAGACTCGGTACATCGGTATGGATAGAAATTATGAATCATGTTTGAATCTGTGGTTTTGCTAGGTGATGTTGCTTAAATATAATCACAATATGCTGAGTAAATCCTGTGAGACACTTTTAATTTTACTTTTTATTTCTAATTCTCAGTTTGTTCTTTCCTTACGAAGAACTGTGTTAAAAGAAGAAAGTGATATACAAATTGATCTCTAGGATTTCAGTTCATGTAGCTTTTGAGTATCCTCCTGATAAATCTATAAATTTGGTATCACTCTACTCACTCTATACAATATTAGATATACAAAAATAATTTTATTATTTTTTAATGTGAATCATAAATCTTTAAAAGTCTTCTAAATGAGACCAGTGAGGGCAACATCTTGAGTTCCTTTTTGTGCTTGATCAGCCCATCTTTCTCTCTGTTCCACTAGCAATAGAAAAGGTAATTTATTCTAACTCTACAACCATATTGGGATTATATACTTTCTGTCTGCAGAAAGATAATTCATGTTTTGTGATATTTATATGCTTCTATCAAACCTTTAGCTTTTGGATAAGTTATGGCCATAACATTCCAAGTTATAGCAAATGAAATCATGTCGGTGCTTTGCAGACATGACATTATGGTTTATGGTCATAAGTTAGTCAGTGAATTTATGTGAGAGAACATTAGAGCTTTCACAAGAATAAGGCCTTTATAGGTAAGTTGTGAAGTTTTATTTTCTTATCTCTCTGCCTTAGCCTCAAACAAGTATGATTAGATTATTCAAAAATAAACATGGCTACCACATCAAGAGGCTTTGGCCACTACAAAATCTCAGGAAGTTTAAATGATATGTAGTTGTATCCCTCTAGGCCATAGGATATTCATTATATTATTCAAGTCCATGGTACTCATTTGTTACGTCAATCATGTAGGAAGAGTAGTGCCTACTAAATAACAAAAACACTCTACAGATTAGTGGGCTTCATTTATTGATTAGATTTTGACTGATTGATTATATTGAAAACTCATAATAATAAGGTAATATTTGAATCTTCATGAAGAAAAAGTAAATAGTATTTGGTTATTTCGTATTGAATTAGGAGGTAATATTTGACCGCTTGACTATGTTAAAAGTTGAAAATAAATAGATAATATTTAAATTTCTTGAAGAAAAATTAAACAAGATTTTATTATTTTCCTAGAAAATGTTTTCAAGTATAGATATTCGTGTTCAATTAGGAGGGAGTTAGTCCTATTGCAACTTTTGATGAATAAGCACATGATGACATTTATAAGAATAAAATTATGAAGAATAGCTTAAGTGGAATTTCATATTGTCTTCGAGAGCAGCATTTGATATCTTTATTTGTTGGTCCCATATTGCTATGTCTTACGATAGCACAAAAACTTAATAGCTATGTTAACAATTTGTGTTCCAGAAACGATGCCACTAAGTTCTGTATCCTTTTCCTTTATTTGTCATTTGTCTATTGTATGTTTTTATCTTTGCTTGTCATAAAGATGTTTATCTAATTCAATATATTCCAAAATCATTACCAGCGAGTTTTGTGTACTTATATTTGTGCTCTTGTATATTTATTTGGTGTGTTTTTGTATGTGATAATGTGTGCTAAATCATTTTTATAGGTGCACATGACTATATATATATATATATATATGAGAATTATTTATTTAGATACTTCAGATTATGTATAAAGTTTCCTAAAGGACAAATGAAGTTATCCTTCAGTACTTTGAAATGTCTATTTCTATTTGAATAAATTTTAGGATGTTGACTTAATTCAGCTTTGTACAATATAATGTCTTTTGATGGTTGCATGATATTTCATCTGTTAGTGATTATATACTTTGTAACATTCTTTTGGTCGACCTGCTTTAAGCTATAGCTTATTTGGAACAAGTTAGATATGGCATTGGTAATGCTATGCTATGCAATGTCTGAAAACTTAATCATTGGTGAGACATTTGCTTAACAATCCAAACTTTGCTTGTTCGACACAGTTTTGATGAAGCAAAGCTTTGGCAAAGGTACAAAAGGGCCTTTGGTGAAGCAACAAATTTGGAAGCAAACCCAAAAACATCATGTTTATATTATGATCATTTTATTTAACTGTGTGGCCTATTAAATTTACTAAATTTATTTGCGTGTTTCGTTGCATTGATATCTACAGCTATAATAATATAACTATATATTATTGTAAATCTCTAATAAAAGCTACAACATACTCCTTAGAGTACTGAAAAAAATGATCAACTTAGGTGGCCAAACCAATCTCTACAAGCTAAAGAACTTAGAATAAAGAGCAAAATGTATTAACCAATAAGTACTATTGTTCTCTTCCCTAAACACATGACAAAATACACATGCTTGAAGTCTCAAAATAAAAATCCAAATATTTTTTTAGCAATTTAATGAACTTCATAGAAGATGTTCTTCTTTGTTAATGAACTTAATAATCAACTTTGCATCATATTCAACTATCAGCTTGGGACCCTCTCCTCAATCGCAAGCTTAATCCCATATTTGATCATAATTAATTCAGGTTTTCAACATATGATTTTCGATAAATTGATAGTCTACCATCATACATCATACATGTCCCTACACTATTTCTAAGAAGGAACCCTATTCCACCATAACCATCCGGCATATTAAATGCACCATCATCATAATTAAGCTTAAACCATCCATACTTGGGTTTGGACTAAATTATAAGTAATTGATTATTCCACAAACATTCCTTAAACATAATTGAGAAAGCTAATCCCTTAAATAGAATTGAGAAAGCTAATCCCTTAACTCCATTTGAAGGTGGCCTCATTAAGGGCCTTCCAAATCAACTAAATGTCACAGGCAATCAAGGCTCTCAATAGTTAATAACTGATTTTAGTAAGGCTCCCCCCCTCTCTCAACCTCAAGTTTTTAATCATTCTTATGAGCAAAGGATATACCAAAATCTCTAGCCCACTCCATACTTCACAAGCAAATTTGCACTAAAAAAAATAAGTGATCCTGCATATCCATGCCTTCCCCGTACAATAGCACACATAGTTTAAAATCACAAATACCAATCTTAGACTAATCTCCCAGTGGTAAGAAGCCTATGATGAAGCAATTTTCAACAAAATAATTAAACTCTAGGGAGGATAAGAACCTTCTATAGCCTCACCTAACACTCCTTACAGCAAACCGATGTTACTAGAGCAACCTCTCAAATACCTATAAGCAAATTTAGTTAACTAGTTGCATCCTTCCATATCCTCTTATTATCAGTAGAGTCTAAGGGAATACTAATCCTTGTAACCAAAGGTCCACCCACTAACCCAAATAAGGATAGTATTATATATATGTACCCATGATTAATTATAACCAAACCAATATTTATTGTACCACCCAAAATGGTATAGGACGGTAGATATATATTTGTTAGATGTGGGCACATATGCGGACAACCCATTTGAGTGATTTAGTTAACTTAATAAAAAAATCAAAGATATAGTGGAGATCCTATCAAATTAATGTAAAAAAAAAAGAGATTATGACCTTACGAAGGCGAGCTCCTTCTCCAATTAAGATGTTGCGCCTGGCCATTGCTGCTTTGCCACATGTTTGTCATGCTTCATTGTCGCATAAGAGGTCACCCACTTCATCATCAAAAAGGCGAGCCCTCTCTTCTTGTGTAAGATGATAACGCTTGTGTTATACCATTCATCTATGTTACACACAACTGTCGCTATAAGATATGTCATTGTATATTGCCATTCGATGGTATTATTCTTCCCACTTACTCCTAATGTCTTAACTATAGCACAAAAACTTAATAGCTATGTTAACAATTTGTGTTCCAGAAACGATGCCACTAAGTTCTGTATCCTTTTCCTTTATTTGTCATTTGTCTATTGTATGTTTTTATCTTTGCTTGTCATAAAGATGTTTATCTAATTCAATATATTCCAAAATCATTACCAGCGAGTTTTGTGTACTTATATTTGTGCTCTTGTATATTTATTTGGTGTGTTTTTGTATGTGATAATGTGTGCTAAATCATTTTTATAGGTGCACATGACTATATATATATATATATATGAGAATTATTTATTTAGATACTTCAGATTATGTATAAAGTTTCCTAAAGGACAAATGAAGTTATCCTTCAGTACTTTGAAATGTCTATTTCTATTTGAATAAATTTTAGGATGTTGACTTAATTCAGCTTTGTACAATATAATGTCTTTTGATGGTTGCATGATATTCATCTGTTAGTGATTATCTACTTTGTAACATTCTTTTGGTCGACCTGCTTTAAGCTATAGCTTATTTGGAACAAGTTAGCTATGGCATTGGTAATGCTATGCTATGCAATGTCTGAAAACTTAATCATTGGTAAGACATTTGTGCTTAACAATCCAAACTTTGCTTGTTCGACACATTTTGATGAAGCAAAGCTTTGGCAAAGGTACAAAAGGGCCTTTGGTGAAGCAACAAATTTGGAAGCAAACCCAAAAACATCATGTTTATATTATGATCATTTTATTTAACTGTGTGGCCTATTAAATTTACTAAATTTATTTGCGTGTTTCGTTGCATTGATATCTACAGCTATAATAATATAACTATATATTATTGTAAATCTCTAATAAAAGCTACAACATACTCCTTAGAGTACTGAAAAAAATGATCAACTTAGGTGGCCAAACCAATCTCTACAAGCTAAAGAACTTAGAATAAAGAGCAAAATGTATTAACCAATAAGTACTATTGTTCTCTTCCCTAAACACATGACAAAATACACATGCTTGAAGTCTCAAATAAAAATCCAAATATTTTTTTAGCAATTTAATGAACTTCAGATGTCTTCTTTGTTAATGAACTTAATAATCAACTTTGCATCATATTCAACTATCAGCTTGGGACCCTCTCCTCAATCGCAAGCTTAATCCCATATTTGATCATAATTAATTCAGGTTTTCAACATATGATTTTCGATATAAATTGATAGTCTACCATCATACATCATACATGTCCCTACCACTATTTCTAAGAAGGAACCCTATTCCACCATAACCATCCGGCATATTAAATGCACCATCATCATAATTAAGCTTAAACCATCCATACTTGGGTTTGGACTAAATTATAAGTAATTGATTATTCCACAAACATTCCTTAAACATAATTGAGAAAGCTAATCCCTTAAATAGAATTGAGAAAGCTAATCCCTTAACTCCATTTGAAGGTGGCCTCATTAAGGGCCTTCCAAATCAACTAAATGTCACAGGCAATCAAGGCTCTCAATAGTTAATAACTGATTTTAGTAAGGCTCCCCCCCTCTCTCAACCTCAAGTTTTTAATCATTCTTATAAGCAAATGATATACCAAAATCTCTATCCCACTATATCCCACTCCATACTTCACAAGCAAATTTGCCACTAAAAAAATAAGTGATCCTGCATATCCATGCCTTCCCCGTACAATAGCATACATAGTTTAAAATCACAAATACCAATCTTAGATAATCTCCCAGTGGTAAGAAGCCTATGATGAAGCAATTTTCAACAAAATAATTAAACTCTAGGGAGGATAAGAATCTTCTATAGCCTCACCTAACACTCCTTACACAAACCAATGTCACTAGAGCAACCTCTCAAATACCTATAAGCAAATTTAGTTAACAGTTGCACCTTCCATATCCTCCTATCATCGTAGAGGCTAAGGGAATACTAATCCTTGTAATCAAAGGTCCACCCACTAACCCAAATAAGGATAGTATTATATATATATATCCCATGATTAATTATTAACCAAACCAACATTTATTGTACCACCCAAAATGGTATAGGACGGGTGATATATATTGTCTAGATGTGGGCCAATATGCGGACCAACCCATTTTGAGTGATTTAGTTAACTTAATAAAAAAATCAAAGATATAGTGGAGATCCTATCCAAATTAATGTAAAAAAAAAGAGATTATGACTTACGAATGCAAGCTCTCTTCTCCAATTAAGATGTTGTCGCCTGGCCATTGCTGCTTTGCCACTATTGTTGTCATGCTTCATTGTCGCATAAGAGGTCACCAATTCATCATCACAAATGCGAGCCCTCTTCTTGTGTAAGATGCTACCGCCTTGCTGTTACTACTTCATCTATGTTCTCACTACAACTTCGCTATTAAGATATCGTCATTGTTACTATTGCCACTTCGATGGTATTATTACTTCACCACTACTACTAATGTTGTAGCTTCCCAAGTACACTACTACTATTCTTTTTCTCCTCATCATCTTTTTTCTTCTTCCTTCTTCTTTCGCCACTTCTTCCCTCTTTCTTCCTTCCTCCTTCCTTCTCTATTCCGACATCGCCCCTTCCACTTCTCTCTCTTTTTCTTTCTCGCCAAACCCCCAGTATACACCACCAGCATACCATGTGTTAATATACCAATATAGACTGATATATGCCATTCCAATATATTATCGAAACGGGTTTGGTACCTGAAAAGACAAACCCTAAATCAAGCTAGAAATTATAACATTTTCAAAGTTGAAATCCATATTTATAAATGTTAGCTTCAATAAAAGAGGGACCTCAAATAATCAATTATAATGCATCACATCAATAGAAATACTATCACCGATGAAAAAAGATAAACTCTCGTGGAGAAAATATAGAGAAAAAGACTCCAACAACAATTAACAAGAGAATAATTAACATGCTTCTAAGGGGAGATAATGTCATTTAACAGTAACCACTTTGACCTAAAGATTGGACTCCTAATTCAACACTATGGAAACTCTTTTTTGCTTAAAGAGCAAGACTAGTAGTGGTCAAATGAATGCCCTAACCACCATCTTGTTTGGGGAGAGTAATAATATCTTAGAAAATTAGATAAAGCCATTAGTATTATCAAATCTCTACTATAAGAAATCCTTAATATAATGTTCTGAAACACTTTTTTAAGCATCAAAACATTTAAAACATGAAAAAGGGTGACATTTAAAACAAAATTAATGAGGGTGATCCAATTCTGGATTTTGATAATAAAATCAATTGATGAGCTTACAAACTAATATACTTTTGAGAGAAGTGACATAGGAAATATATCGATCAAGGACTCAAACCATCAAGGGCAAATTATCGAAGTAGGAGAATCAGACATTGTGCTAAGAAAAGTATTATGTTGAAAATTGGACATAGAGTTGGACGATTGAACTTTGTGCTATAAGTTTAGGCATCTTGCTAGAAGGATCGGATATTATGCTAAAATATCATATGTCATAGAAAAGTTGACATGCCGATGGATCGAGCGATATGCCGAAGGAAAGGGCGACGTGTTGGAGTTTCAAATAAAGTATCGAAAGATTGGACGACTTAACAAAATAGTATTCAACATGTTGAAAGCTTTGTAATTATGTAGGATATGTTGTTGAATTGTTAAAGTCTTGTTTAATGTCTTTTTGAGTCAAACTATGTTAGGATTGGACCAAAACCATGCAAACTTGTTGATAAAGCCAATGGGCTTTAACTAGGGTTAAATTAGGCCTATTAGAATGCTAAAACAATGGACTTGAGTTGGCTTGGACAGTGGTACTACTAGGCCCAAGCGGTGGTACTGCTACGCCCAAGCGGTGGTACCAATTGAATCAACCGATAAGCACAAACAGTATTTGTCAGTGATACCTATTGAATCTCAGATTTTGATGATGAAATCAATTGGTAAATTATTTAATATAATCCATGTGTTGAGATAAGTGTGTAGGATTAACTACGATAGCAGTAAGGTGTAAAGCAAATGATGAACCGGAGTCAAAGACTTGGACGATATACTAAGAGCTTGCCTAGAGTTCATCGTGAGATCACCGGAAGCACGTTGGAAGACTCACCGAAATCTCATCAGAAGATCGTCGAAAGCACGTTGGAAGACTAGCCGAGAGTTGGTTGGGAATTCGCTAGAAGCTCACTAGAAGACTTGCCGAGAAGTTCACCGGAGGATCGCTGAGTGAAAAATTGATATACCAGAACATGCTTGCCTTAATCATAGTTAGAATGATAATTAGAGTTGATTTGGGAGGTAATCCCATCAACTCTGTTAGAGGGCCAACTGGGCTCAGAGCTAGGATGGTTTGGGCCGAATACAAGGCCCAACCAAGTTGCTGGACTTTGTCAAGCGGTGGCACCGCCTGCAACACAATCCCCCAGATGGTCTGGGCGATAGTACCGCCAGTAGTTAATGCTGCCAGCGATGGTACCGCCCCTGCTAGGGTACCTAAGTGTGATTATAATCTTGAATCTTTGGGATGTAAAAGTGCTAGAGTTTTTCTCTTCCCTCTCTTAGCTTTGTAACCATTCAAGAAAGAGGAGTAAGGCTTGTAAGGGTTATCTCCTAAACCCGACAAAAGGAGAAAGTGCTGTAAAAGGTGTTGGCCTTTGCCTATTGAAAGAAGGCCTTTAGTGGACGTCGGTGACCTCGACGAAGGAGGAATCCAAAAGTGGATGTATGTCACATTGACTGAACCACTCTAAATTCTAGTTTGCATTTCCTTTTGTGCAATTTACTTTAACTACAAATCATTTCATAGCAAACTGCTTCTTCTCTTTCTCTTGCTTTCACTACGCTTACGCTCTCATAACCTATCTTTCCAAATCAGTTTTAATCGAACGTACGAAACATTTTCTGAAATCAAAGAATTTTTGCTGCACTAATTCAACCCCCCCCCCCCCCCCTCTTAGTGCTGCTCTTGATCCTAACAATTGGTATCAAAGCAAGGTTCACTCTTATTTGGTTTAAAACCCAAGAGAAATGGTATTTGTCAGCAACCAAGAGGGCTATTCAATTACACGTCCGCCTATGTTCAATGGGACAGATTATATATATTGGAAGACTAGAATGAGGATCTTCCTAACTTCAATGGATTTCGAACTATGGAATATAGTAGAAAATGGGTTTCAAAAGCCTTTTCTTCCAATGAACAATTGGAATGAGTTGGAGAAGAAGACTTTCGCCTTAAACACCAAGGCTATGAATGTCTTATTTTGTGCTTTAAATAAAAATGAGTTCAATCATGTGTCTATTTGTGAATTGGCTTTTGATATTTGGCACACACTCGAAGTGACTCATGAAGGCACTAATAGAGTGAAGGAGTCAAAAATTAATCTTTTAGTGCATACTTATGAGTTGTTTCGAATGAAACTGAGTGAGACCATTGGAAACATGTATACCTGATTTACGGATGTTATCAATGGTCTAAAAGGACTTAGTAAAACTTTCTTAGATTTTGAACTTGTTAATAAAATTTTAAGATCCCTTCCAAAGAGTTGAGACCCTAAAATAACAGTCATTTAAGAGGCTAAAGATTTAAATAATTTTCCTCTCGAAGAACTAATTGGGTCACTAATGACCTATGAGATGACTTGTAAAGCTCATGAAGAGCTTGAGGACACCCTTCCAAAGAATAGGAAGGATATGACACTAAAAACTCAAGAAGACTACTTGAAAAAAAATTCAAGTGATGAGGACTATGACGATGACTTGGCACTCTTGATAAGGAAGTTCAAAAAATTTATAAAAATAAATAAATTTAAAAATAACACTAAAAACAAATTTGAACCCAATAAAGAATAAGTCATATGCAAAGAAGAAACAATCAAAGAAGAAGAAGGCCCTCAAAACAATGTATGATGACTCAAGTGCATTTGAGGAAGAGGAGCCAACCAATACCGAGCAATTTACTCACTATGTACTAATGGCTATTGGAGATGAGGTAACAAGTTCATTAGATGCAAATTTATCTTTCGATAAGCTTTTAATTGTCTTTCATAAATTGTTTGATGAATGTAGAATCTTGAGTAAAAAGTATAACTCTTGGAAAAAGTACATGCTTCTCTTATTATCAATTTTGATAGACTAAAAATTGAACATGATAATAGCTTAGCACCCTGCACAAAATGCCATGAAATATAAATACTTAGAAATGAAAACTTGCTACTCAAAGAAACCTTAGAAAAGTTTGAGGTGTTGAATCTCGGATTTTGATGATGAATTCAATTGTCATGTTTTATCTAATCCATATGTTGAGATAAGTATGCAGGATTAACTACGACAGCTTGAAGACATAAAGCAAGTCTACTGGAGTCAAGTTCGATGGGTGTTCGAGAGTCCGTTGAGAGTCCGAAGATTCGTCGGAGATGCTGTCGGAACCAATCGAGAAGAAATCGGGGACTTATCGGAGTTTTCGAAAGTCCGCCGAAGAGATCATCGGAGGTTCGCAGAGATCACCGAGAAGGCTCGGCTACTCGTTGACTTCGCCACAAGATCGGGAGCCAGCTGGGAGTCCGTCAGAAGAAATCCAAGGGCGTATCGGAAGTCTGTCGGAAGATCGCCGGAAAAGCTATGATCATGCATGATAGGATGTAATGAACTTTGACATTTAGATACCATCATTTGAAAAGCTATGATCATGTTGCCAAAATAATATATCATAAATGCTTGAATATCATGTATAATATGCTCATAATGATGATTGATTTATTTGTATCATGCATGAAAAATGAAAGGTATAGTTTTGAAATTGTACAATTTAAAAATATGATGATGAATCTTGTGATTTACGTATTATTGATTTTTATCAAAATGAAAGTGCCTTATTGATCTTTATTGTAATAAATCTTACACTTTCAGTTTTAAATATGATACATGTTTTTTATTTGGCATAAATGAAATAAAATCATATGAATTGAAACAACTAAAAAGAGGAAAATATTTTTTTTTTCTTAAAAAAAAAAATATTTTTCTCTATCTTATTGATCTCATGATGTGTAGACTGAAATAATGATTGGAATATTGATGTAATTATAAATGATGATTTGATAATATGCATGAAATACTCTTGATATTATTTTGATGCATACAAATGAAAAGTTTTGATTATGCATGGTAGGATATAATTTGACAAGTTGATACCATCATGATATGAAACATTTATGATTTACAATGATCCATGCAATACTTGTGCTTTCTAATTATGATGTGATGTATTGCACATGATGTAAATCATGATTTAAAATACTATGAATTGTTGCTAAAATGATGTATTATAAATGTTGATTTAATGTTTTGTGTCATGAATACTCTAAATGATGAATGTTTGGTATCATGATCAAAATGTTTATAAATAGTTAAAATTTTAGTATCATGTATGATATCCTCATAATGTTGATCGATTTATTCAATATCGTGCATGAATGAAATATAAGGTTTTTGAAAATGTGTATATTCTAATTTGAAAATATAATGATGCACAAATAAGATTGATACTTACCTTTGTCATAATTGATGTAAAGGGTCTTCCCTTCTTTTTGACAATGACAAAGGGGGAGATAGCAAAGATTGCTAACTTGCTTATTTCAAGAAGCAAAAGTTGTCTTCTTGAACATCACTATCTTGCCTATCTCAATAAGCAAAACATGCTAACGTGCACATCTAGAAAACTTGTATACTTTAAGAAGCAAGGGTTGCTTTCTTGAACATCTCAAAACTGCTAGCTTGCATGTTCTAAAAATATTGTAAAATTTGCTAGCTTGTATGTTATAGAAATTGCTATCATACTACCTTGCATATCTATGATGATAGCAAAATTGCATAATGATAAAACTAGGAGATTATGTTAATTATGCAATGTGTTGAACTTGGATATTTCTAAAACTTGTAAATTGCAATAGGAAGCAAGAATCATACAAGAAAGCTATCTTGCATTTGCTTTCGAAATTTTTGCTAGCTTGTATGTAACAAAACTTGCATATCGTAAAAATTGCTAGCTTGTAGTCTAAAGAGAAGCAAACAGTTGCTATCTCAAGAAAAGCAAACATGCTAAACTTGCACATCTTTAGTTGCTAAATTGCATGATGATAAAATTGGATACTATGTTTATTATGCAATGATTAGAACTCATATCTCTAAACACAAAAGAGTTGGGACTTCTCCTTTTTGTTGATGACATAGGGGGAGAAGTATATTGATGACTTCATACATTGAATTGAATATTTTATATATTTGCATGATGGTTTAAATGTTTTTCATAACATGTGATGAATGTTGCTTGGATTTGGGATAATCCAAGTGTTCTATCAATGGCATATTGATAGGGGGAGTTTGTTTAAACTCCGGGGAGTTAAGGTTAACTCCGGTAGTCATCAATTAGTTGTCATCATCAAAAAGGGGGAGATTGTTGAATCTCGGATTTTGATGATAAAACTAATTGATTGTGTTTAGATGTTTAACTGCATTTTGAGCGATGCAGGTCTACTCGATCAGGATTAGATAGTTGACGCAGGAGGAATTGACGTTGCGCCGGAGGAGATCATGTTAGGATATTGGACGGTAGAACGCTTCGGACGTCGGGCATCGAGCCGAGGAGAGCGGAATTGCACCAAGGATATCGGGGTTGCGGAGGTCAACCGTCGATTGGGCAACAACCCGCAAGAGTGGACGATGCACTGAAGAATCGGACGAAGCGCCAACCAATGACGTGCCGGGCAACAGAATGTCAATTCGCGTTGTAATAATTGTCAAAATCGGAGTAGAGTTTTGGCTTGTGTGTGCAGGATTAACTACGATAACGATGAAGACATAAAGCGAAACAAAGTGCCAGAGTCAAGCGCGAAGGATTTGTTGGGAGTTCGAGGGTCCGACGAAAGTCTGAAGGTTCGTCGAGAATAATGCCGGAACTAGCCGAGAATGAGTAGGGAGCTTGCCGAAGGGTTTTCGGAAGCTCGCCAGAATGTACGTCGAAAGTTCGCGGAGATCACCGAGAAAGATCGTAGCTTGCCGAAGAAGCTCATTGGAACTCGCCAAGATCAAATCGTGAAGTCTAGGAGCTTGCCGGGAGTCTGCAGAATGGTTTCCGAGAGTTTCTCAGAAGATCGTCGGAAGTTCGCCGGAAGAAGTCTTGACTTGTGGACTTTGTAATAGCTTAGGAAATATCTTTAAATTCGTAGTTAGTATGTTAATTAGGGTTAGGATTAGGTGATTATCTTATAACCCAAGTAGGGGCCAATTAGGCCCGAGTTCGGACTGGTTTGGGCCAAGTTTGGAGCCCAACCAGTGAGCTGAAATAGCCAGGCGGTGGCACCGCCCAACACCCGAGCCAGGCGGTGGCACCGCCCAGCACACGAGAGCTAGGCGGTGGCACCGTTGGACTGGGCGGTGGCACCGCCCAGTACACTGTTAGTGTCACAACTGATAGGCGGTGGCACCGCCACTGACAAGCGGTGGCACCGCTAGCTTCGGGAACCGAAGAGAATTCAAATTTTGGAGCCCAAATTTGAATCCTCTTGAGGCCTATAAATACCCCTCTATTCTCATCTGAGATAACAACTTTTGAGAAGCAATAGATTGAGATAAAAGCCTTAGCAAAGTCTTTAGTAAGTCTTGTTTTCAATTGCTTGAGTGTTCACCTCCTTCTTTCTTATTGAAACTTTGTAAGAGTGTGAACCACTTGTAAAAAGTTGTAAGAGGGGTATTTGTCCTTCCCCTTCAAAGTGATTTGCTAGTGGAAGTTGGGAGCCTCATCGAAGAAGGCTTCGCAAGTGGATGTAGGTCATTTTGACCGAACCACTTTAAAATTGGCGTGCTCACTGGTTTGCATTTATTTATTGCACTGCAAATCTTTATAAGTGCTTTACTTCCTCATTACTTTTGCTGCACACATTTACAAACACGCTTTCAAGTTAAGCACTTCCAAGTTCGGTTTTTATCGTACGAAAAAGTTTCCAAAACCGATGTTTTAATCCGCTGCACTAATTCACCCCCCCCCCCCCCCTCTTAGTGCCGCTCCGATCCTAACATTTTGCACTCCTCCAAACAGCTACGAACATATTGCTCTCCCTCTAGAAACTCAAAAATCCCCACTTTCTACTAGATTAAGGATCAATCTATGACATTCTTTTAAAAATCTCTAGAAGGAAGAACTAATAAGGTATCCTCTAAACCAAATTGATTCCCCTTTGAATTACTTATTCTTGCTTCTTATTCGTCTTCATACTTGTAATCTTCATGGGTTCTAGAAGATCGTCTAGGGACAAAGAGAAGAGGAGATTAGATGAAAATTATGACTCCTTACTTTTCAATTCTAATCAACATGCTCTAAAATTTTCTTCCATAGAGTCTAGGCATGTCAAAAGGGTAAATATGTTGATTTAAAAGATTTAAATGATTTAGAACTCATTCAATGGTTTGCTAATCTAGACATTCTACCAATCCATCAAATAAGTGAACTTATCTACCCTAGATTTGTTAAGCTATTTTACAATAATTTACATGTAGATGAAAACGAAAGGGTATCTACCTATCTCTTAGGATATCATATACCTATTACGGATAGCACAATTTGCAACATCATAGGAATTCCGGTAAAAGAAAGAGGGTGTTATTTTAAAGGATAATGGGATGAAGAATCAGTTGGGACTACTTACATTGATGCCTTAGGAACAATTTTTAGTAATCCTAACTTAATTATTCTTCCAAAAAATTGTAAACAATTACTACCTTTAAGCACTAAAATACTTCATCACATCCTGATAAGTATCATTCTCCTAAAACAATATCATCATGATGAAGTAAGTCAAATAGAATTAGGTACCATGTATTGGATTATGAAGGGACATAACAATTATTTTGATTACCTAATCCAACAAAACATGATTGAACTATCAAAAAAGGAAATGATGCTTCCATATGGTGGCTTAATCACAAGACTACTCCATGCCTATGATATTGTTATTCCACTCGACGAAGAAGTTATAAAACTAGACAAATTTAGTATCATAAATAAAAACCTACTTCGACGGATGAGATGTATATTTAGAAATAGTATATGGATTAGATTGCCTAGAAGGACTGATCCCCTCCAACCTGAACCTAAACCTGAAATACTAATCTTTAGGGGTAATCAATCTGCTCCAACTAGTCCCTTTGAGGAATCACCTCTAGTAGAGCAAGCACCTCCCTCATCTATCGACGACATAGGGACTCAGATGGATCGATTTGAACAATGTCAAGATCGACTTGAACAATGCCAAGATCAAATTTTGACTGAGTTGCAGCATATTCATCAATAACTCAATACGTTGTTTAGATATTTTGATTGGCCACCACCTGAATAATTGATTATGACTTTTTACTGATGACAAAGGGGGAGAAATGGATGAAATCCCTCCCTTTTATTCTGCTTACTTTGATGTTGTAATCCCATGTTGTTTACCTTGATGTTGTAAACTTAAAATACTACTTACTTTGATGATTGCAATTATGTGCTTTGATGCTAAAAATTTCCACATTATCTCTTTAAATGATGAGTATGATAATGCAATATCGTGCTTACTTTGATGCTGAAAATTTCTGTGATTTGGACTTAAAAATGGATATCATCACTTTTATCGACGAATACATGGTATCATCTTTATATTTGGTAAATCATGATGTGCATGATGATAATAAGTCTAACTTATCAATTTGATGCTTGAATTCAAAGTTTTTTGAATTCAAGAGTGTCTTTTCTCAATTATGGTATATAGATAAGGGGAGTTAAGATTAACTCCATCACCAATTGGTTGTCATCATCAAAAAGGGAGAGATTGTTGAATCTTGGATTTTGATGATAAAATCAATTGGTAAATTATTTGATCTAACCCATGTGTTGAGATAAGTGTACAGGATTAACTACAATAGCAGTAAGGCATAAAGCAAATGATGAGCCGGAGTCAAAGACTCGGACAATATACCAGGAGCTCGCCGAGAGTTTATCATAAGATCACCGAAAGCACACTGGAAGACTCGCCGAAAGCTCATCGGGAGATCGTCGGAAGCACGCTGGAAGACTAGCCGAGAGTTAGTCAGGAGTTCGTCGAAAACTCACTGGAAGACTCGCCGAGAAGTTCACCAGAGGATCGTCGAGTGAAAAATCAACATACCGGAATATGCTTGCCTTAATCGTAGTTAGAATGATAATTAGAGTTGATTTAGGAGGTAATCCCATCAACTATGTTAGGAGGCCAATTGGGCTTGGAGCTATGATGGTGTAGGCCGAATACAAGGCATAACCAGGTTACTGGACTCTGTCCAGCGGTGCCACTGCTAGGGCCGACGGTGGCACTACCTGCAACACAGTCCCCCAGACTGGGCGGTGGTACCGCTGGCAGTTAATGCTGCCAGCGGTGGTACCGCCCCTGTCAGGCGATGGTACCGCCAGAGCTCGATCTCCGAGCTCTGTCAGGCGATGGTACCACCCAATGTCAAGTGTCAAGTGGTGGTACTGCCCAATAATGATAGTGGTACCGCCAGTACCCCGAAAATCCGGGATGAGATACTTTTTGGCTCCATTTTTGAAGTCATTGAGGCCTATAAATACCTCACCCTTTTCTACATGAAAGGATACCTAAGTGTGATTATAATCTTGAATCTTTGGGGTGTAAAAGTGTTAGAATTTTCCTCCTCCCTCTCTTAGCTTTGTAACCATTCAAGAAAGAGGAGTAAGGCTTGTAAGGGTTATCTTCTAAACCCGACAAAAGGAGAAAGTGCTGTAAAAGGTGGTTGGACTTCGCCTATTGAAGGAAGGCCTTTAGTGGACACCGGTGACCTCGATGGAGGTGGAATCCGAAAGTGGATGTAGGTCATATTGACTGAACCACTCTAAATTCTGATTTGCGTTTCCTTTTGTGTCAATTTACTTTAACTGCAAATCATTTTATTGCAAATTGCTTCTTCTCCTTCTCTTACTTTCACTACACTTACGCTCTCATACACTATCTTTCCAAATCAATTTTAATCAAACATATGAAACATTTTCCGAAATCGAAGAATTCTCCGCTGCACTAATTCACCACTCCCCTCTTAGTGCTGCTCTTAATCCTAACACTACCGGTAGTGGTACCACCTATATTGATTGTGGTACTACTTAGAATTCAAAAATTATGATAGTGGTACTATCCAAAAGTTTAAAATTGTAATATCAAAAGTTTAAAATTGTAATATCAAAAGTTATAGCGGTAGTACTACCATGTGTCAACGATAGCACCGCCTATGCCCTAAAATTTTAGGATTTAAATTTTTTGGCTCTATTTTTTAAGCCTCTTAGAGCCTATAAATACCTCACCCTTTTCTACATGAAAGGATACCTAAGTGTGATTATAATCTTGAATCTTTGGGGTGTAAAAGTGTTAGAATTTTCCTCCTCCCTCTCTTAGCTTTGTAACCATTCAAGAAAGAGGAGTAAGGCTTGTAAGGGTTATCTTCTAAACCCGACAAAAGGAGAAAGTGCTGTAAAAGGTGGTTGGACTTCGCCTATTGAAGGAAGGCCTTTAGTGGACACCGGTGACCTCGATGGAGGTGGAATCCGAAAGTGGATGTAGGTCATATTGACTGAACCACTCTAAATTCTGATTTGCGTTTCCTTTTGTGTCAATTTACTTTAACTGCAAATCATTTTATTGCAAATTGCTTCTTCTCCTTCTCTTACTTTCACTACACTTACGCTCTCATACACTATCTTTCCAAATCAATTTTAATCAAACATATGAAACATTTTCCGAAATCGAAGAATTCTCCGCTGCACTAATTCACCACTCCCCTCTTAGTGCTGCTCTTAATCCTAACACTACCGGTAGTGGTACCACCTATATTGATTGTGGTACTACTTAGAATTCAAAAATTATGATAGTGGTACTATCCAAAAGTTTAAAATTGTAATATCAAAAGTTATAGCGGTAGTACTACCATGTGTCAACGATAGCACCGCCTATGCCCTAAAATTTTAGGATTTAAATTTTTGGCTCTATTTTTTAAGCCTCTTAGAGCCTATAAATACCCTACTAAGGATTAGTTGATGGAGCATCAATTTATGAGTTGGTGAAGAGTTGTAGCTCTCTCTTTCGATATTATTTGAGTCTCTTCCTCCGAGTTTAGAAGTGATTTTGAGTTATATGAGATGAGAGATATTATAAAAGAGTGAGTATGGAGGTTCTCTCGTAAGCCTATAAAAAGGATAAAAGCTATAATAATGACTTTTACCCTTATTTCAAACATAGAATGAACCACTTCTTAAGCTATCAAAATATTATCATGAATACTTCTACTCGAGAGAAAAGCTAATTACTCAATACGAAATAAATTATTCAAGAGAGATTTGATATGAGAAGCCAAAAGCTTAAAAAAAACATTATATACCACATTACCTAGAGAAATGGGATGAAAATATAAAATTTTTCTATGAATGAAATATTTAGGGATAAAGACAAAGAAGGTTTTAGCCTAATCAACCAACAAAAAGGAATGAAAATATAATTAATTAAAGGCCTCAACAAGATAATTATTTTTAGTATCTCAGTGTTACTAATAAAATTTAATAGTATACTCATCAGTCCTAGGCCTTTTACTAAAGTTGAACGAGCTAAGAAACTTACAGATTTTATATTTGTTAAAGTATCTAATTAACTCAAAACCTTGATAATTAAGAATACTATTCATATTAGGCTAAAGGGATTTAGAATTATAAATAAAAAAAAGAGATTATTCATATCCTCACCACAAAATTGAGAATAAAAGGAGATAAATTTATGAGAGATAAGCTCAAGTTGATAAATACACTGGTCACTCTGAATGCTATGAATGAAATTCTACTTATATCTATCAATAATTAAATTATGATAAAATCTCATATCCATATCCTCGTTCTGAATCTATTTAAACTTAATCTTGACCCAAGTCTTCAGGTTAACATACCTAGTAAGAGTCTGAATATGATTATAAAGGGATCCCAACTGTATAACATCCCTGTTTAAGATAATGGCAATGGCATCTAGAAGCTCTAACTTATTAATATCAACCTTGGCATTAATATCACCCAAAGTATTCTAATTCCACTTAGACAAAACTTCTCTCAAGTAATAAAGGTTATTAAATAGAGAAAGCATCTAAATGTACCAAATATGATGGTAATTTTACAATTAGTTACTAATAGAAAATATATTTTTCTAATGTGTTTTCTTCCGGATATTTCAAGCTATGGCTATAAATAAATGGAACAATTATGTTATTTAATCTTGTATTTCTTAATAGTTTTAAACATCTTATATATGGCCTTAATATTTTTAAATATTTTGTATATGAAAATGAAATATATAAACCTTATATTATATAAGATCATTGGACAAACATAAAATGATGGTGATTGAAGTATTTAATCTTACCCAATTTCAGAAGCCAAACTCAAAAGAGGTCATGTTGAACATAAAGGTATTTATGTAGTTGTTAATATAAGAGAATCCAATAATATGCTTTTGTTCTATATCAATTTATGTTGGATTGGGAAGAAGGAAGAAGAGGAAGCAGTGAAAGAGAAAGAAAAAAGAAGATAGATCAAAGGACGGAGGAGGAAGAAAAAGACAAAGCGGTGGAAGAGGAGGAAGAGGAGACAAAGTAGTGAGAAAGGACAAGAGGAGAAGAATAAGAAAAGAGTATGTACCAAAGAGAGAAATGATGGCTAATGAGTGAACACCATCCAATGTCAATAGCATAATGAGAAATATGGTGATTCTAAGGTTTTCATATATAATCTAGATTAGACCACTTAAAGCAAAAGCAATTTGCATACCGATCCATATCTAGACTAGTATGCACAACATATTTTATACCATTTCAGATGGTATGATGATTTTTGCTACATATGTAATTTTGTTTGATGGATTTTACCTTCAATTATTTTATTTTAGAAAATCAAAATCTTGCCTAAAAAGAAAATCATACTTGGATAAACTTTACTTAGTTTTATAAGATCATCTCTTTTCCTCTTTCTATGTGTTCATATTACGATAAAAATAATATTATTTATAATATAAAAGAATACCAATGATCACAAATTTTTTTTTAAAGATATGTATTAGTGTGAGTAAATGTACTCATAGAAGCTTGCAACTAGCTTTGTACAACAAAAACTTCTACATGACTTATTATATCTTTTCATAAGACATTCTAATTTTAGTGCTTATTATATCTTTTCATAAGACATTCTAATTTTAGTGCTTATTATATCTTTTCATAAGACATTCTAATTTTAGTGCTTATTATATCTTTTCATAAGACATTCTAATTTTAGTGCTTATTATATCTTTTCATAAGACATTCTAATTTTAGTGCTTATTATATCTTTTCATAAGACATTCTAATTTTAGTGCTTATTATATCTTTTCATAAGACATTCTAATTTTAGTGCTTATTATATCTTTTCATAAGACATTCTAATTTTAGTGCTTATTATATCTTTTCATAAGACATTCTAATTTTAGTGCTTATTATATCTTTTCATAAGACATTCTAATTTTAGTGCTTATTATATCTTTTCATAAGACATTCTAATTTTAGTGCTTATTATATCTTTTCATAAGACATTCTAATTTTAGTGCTTATTATATCTTTTCATAAGACATTCTAATTTTAGTGCTTATTATATCTTTTCATAAGACATTCTAATTTTAGTGCTTATTATATCTTTTCATAAGACATTCTAATTTTAGTGCTTATTATATCTTTTCATAAGACATTCTAATTTTAGTGCTTATTATATCTTTTCATAAGACATTCTAATTTTAGTGCTTATTATATCTTTTCATAAGACATTCTAATTTTAGTGCTTATTATATCTTTTCATAAGACATTCTAATTTTAGTGCTTATTATATCTTTTCATAAGACATTCTAATTTTAGTGCTTATTATATCTTTTCATAAGACATTCTAATTTTAGTGCTTATTATATCTTTTCATAAGACATTCTAATTTTAGTGCTTATTATATCTTTTCATAAGACATTCTAATTTTAGTGCTTATTATATCTTTTCATAAGACATTCTAATTTTAGTGCTTATTATATCTTTTCATAAGACATTCTAATTTTAGTGCTTATTATATCTTTTCATAAGACATTCTAATTTTAGTGCTTATTATATCTTTTCATAAGACATTCTAATTTTAGTGCTTATTATATCTTTTCATAAGACATTCTAATTTTAGTGCTTATTATATCTTTTCATAAGACATTCTAATTTTAGTGCTTATTATATCTTTTCATAAGACATTCTAATTTTAGTGCTTATTATATCTTTTCATAAGACATTCTAATTTTAGTGCTTATTATATCTTTTCATAAGACATTCTAATTTTAGTGCTTATTATATCTTTTCATAAGACATTCTAATTTTAGTGCTTATTATATCTTTTCATAAGACATTCTAATTTTAGTGCTTATTATATCTTTTCATAAGACATTCTAATTTTAGTGCTTATTATATCTTTTCATAAGACATTCTAATTTTAGTGCTTATTATATCTTTTCATAAGACATTCTAATTTTAGTGCTTATTATATCTTTTCATAAGACATTCTAATTTTAGTGCTTATTATATCTTTTCATAAGACATTCTAATTTTAGTGCTTATTATATCTTTTCATAAGACATTCTAATTTTAGTGCTTATTATATCTTTTCATAAGACATTCTAATTTTAGTGCTTATTATATCTTTTCATAAGACATTCTAATTTTAGTGCTTATTATATCTTTTCATAAGACATTCTAATTTTAGTGCTTATTATATCTTTTCATAAGACATTCTAATTTTAGTGCTTATTATATCTTTTCATAAGACATTCTAATTTTAGTGCTTATTATATCTTTTCATAAGACATTCTAATTTTAGTGCTTATTATATCTTTTCATAAGACATTCTAATTTTAGTGCTTATTATATCTTTTCATAAGACATTCTAATTTTAGTGCTTATTATATCTTTTCATAAGACATTCTAATTTTAGTGCTTATTATATCTTTTCATAAGACATTCTAATTTTAGTGCTTATTATATCTTTTCATAAGACATTCTAATTTTAGTGCTTATTATATCTTTTCATAAGACATTCTAATTTTAGTGCTTATTATATCTTTTCATAAGACATTCTAATTTTAGTGCTTATTATATCTTTTCATAAGACATTCTAATTTTAGTGCTTATTATATCTTTTCATAAGACATTCTAATTTTAGTGCTTATTATATCTTTTCATAAGACATTCTAATTTTAGTGCTTATTATATCTTTTCATAAGACATTCTAATTTTAGTGCTTATTATATCTTTTCATAAGACATTCTAATTTTAGTGCTTATTATATCTTTTCATAAGACATTCTAATTTTAGTGCTTATTATATCTTTTCATAAGACATTCTAATTTTAGTGCTTATTATATCTTTTCATAAGACATTCTAATTTTAGTGCTTATTATATCTTTTCATAAGACATTCTAATTTTAGTGCTTATTATATCTTTTCATAAGACATTCTAATTTTAGTGCTTATTATATCTTTTCATAAGACATTCTAATTTTAGTGCTTATTATATCTTTTCATAAGACATTCTAATTTTAGTGCTTATTATATCTTTTCATAAGACATTCTAATTTTAGTGCTTATTATATCTTTTCATAAGACATTCTAATTTTAGTGCTTATTATATCTTTTCATAAGACATTCTAATTTTAGTGCTTATTATATCTTTTCATAAGACATTCTAATTTTAGTGCTTATTATATCTTTTCATAAGACATTCTAATTTTAGTGCTTATTATATCTTTTCATAAGACATTCTAATTTTAGTGCTTATTATATCTTTTCATAAGACATTCTAATTTTAGTGCTTATTATATCTTTTCATAAGACATTCTAATTTTAGTGCTTATTATATCTTTTCATAAGACATTCTAATTTTAGTGCTTATTATATCTTTTCATAAGACATTCTAATTTTAGTGCTTATTATATCTTTTCATAAGACATTCTAATTTTAGTAGTTTAAAATATTGCTTCGTACAAAAAAAAAAAAAAAAAAAAAAAAAAAAAAAAAAAAAAAAAAAAAAAAAAAAAAAAAAAAAAAAAAAAAAAAAAAAAAAAAAAAAAAAAAAAAAAAAAAAAAAAAAAAAAAAAAAAAAAAAAAAAAAAAAAAAAAAAAAAAAAAAAAAAAAAAAAAAAAAAAAAAAAAAAAAAAAAAAAAAAAAAAAAAAAAAAAAAAAAAAAAAAAAAAAAAAAAAAAAAAAAAAAAAAAAAAAAAAAAAAAAAAAAAAAAAAAAAAAAAAAAAAAAAAAAAAAAAAAAAAAAAAAAAAAAAAAAAAAAAAAAAAAAAAAAAAAAAAAAAAAAAAAAAAAAAAAAAAAAAAAAAAAAAAAAAAAAAAAAAAAAAAAAAAAAAAAAAAAAAAAAAAAAAAAAAAAAAAAAAAAAAAAAAAAAAAAAAAAAAAAAAAAAAAAAAAAAAAAAAAAAAAAAAAAAAAAAAAAAAAAAAAAAAAAAAAAAAAAAAAAAAAAAAAAAAAAAAAAAAAAAAAAAAAAAAAAAAAAAAAAAAAAAAAAAAAAAAAAAAAAAAAAAAAAAAAAAAAAAAAAAAAAAAAAAAAAAAAAAAAAAAAAAAAAAAAAAAAAAAAAAAAAAAAAAAAAAAAAAAAAAAAAAAAAAAAAAAAAAAAAAAAAAAAAAAAAAAAAAAAAAAAAAAAAAAAAAAAAAAAAAAAAAAAAAAAAAAAAAAAAAAAAAAAAAAAAAAAAAAAAAAAAAAAAAAAAAAAAAAAAAAAAAAAAAAAAAAAAAAAAAAAAAAAAAAAAAAAAAAAAAAAAAAAAAAAAAAAAAAAAAAAAAAAAAAAAAAAAAAAAAAAAAAAAAAAAAAAAAAAAAAAAAAAAAAAAAAAAAGATAAAATCGATTCATGTTCGTAAGAATAAGATGGATTGAATATTGGATTAGAATCTCGATCAATCCCATATGTAAGGATGAGTTTAAAAACATGCTTCGTACAAAAAAATGCCACGTCTTGTTTCTTTAACATACAATTCTAAAAATAGCCACGTCTTAGGATGATAGCTGTATATAACGGTGTGATGTCAAACTACCCGCTACGTAGATTGGGTAAATATAACGGAACGATTTTAGAATGTAACGCTTGGGCTGGGTGGCATCTATATAACCCGAGGGCCCACTCTGTTGCAATCACAACAACAACTCTCCCCTCGCGCGCTCTCCTCCTCTCGGCTCTCGGCTCTCGGCTCTCCTCCTCTCGGCGATCTCGTCGTTCTGCGAAGGTCGGAACTGCTCTCCGACGAACACGAACGGGCACAGCTGCGAGGGTCCTTCCCTTCGATTTTTATTGCGGTGATCTCATTCCTTTCTTTTTTCTCTTGTTTCGTTTCGTTTCGTTTCGCTTGGTTCTTCATCCGTCGAAATTTTGATTAGGGTTCAGAATTTTTGTTGGTCTTGGGGTTCTTTTAATCGATTCTTGGTTGTCGACTTTCTTTGTGGGAAGATCGATCTTTCTGGTTTTCTCGATCGTTTTTCGTCACCTAGCCAGTCTCGTTCTGGTTTCGATTGGAAAATATGTCTTCTTCGCGTTCTAGGCGTGTGGAGTACGACCGCTTCATCCCGTTCCGGTCGGCGATGGACATGGACTACGCACGCTTTGCCTTAACCAGGCCTTCGAGACCGCAGCGTGATGGTTCGAGGGAATCCCCATCGAGCGTGGCGTACCAAAAGCTTCTTGATGACTGCATTTTGAAGAACAGGTCTCGTATCCTCGCTTTCAAGACTGCACCTGAAGCGCCGGCCAGCAAGCTGCCCCAGTTTGACGAGCCCATTCGGCCGCAGAAGAAGCAGCAGAGGCGAATCCCTAAAGAACCAGAGAGGGTTTTGGTAATCCGCGGCTTGTTGGATGATAATGTTTTGAATCTCCTCGACTGGGGAAGCAATAATGTGTTGGCGATTGGCCTTGAGGACGCAGTGTATCTCTGGGACGCTGCAAACGAGTCGACTAAGCTTCTACAACCCGCAGAAGACAGAGGACCTATCACTTGCATCCGCTGGTCGCCAGACTGTGCAGTTCTTGCTGTCGCATATGGCAATTCAGATTTAGCCCTGATTGATCCAGCAACAGGACATGTCGTGGATGGGATGGAAGATGAGAACCAGGCCCCTGTGTTGTCACTTGCGTGGAGAAGTAATTCAATCTTGACGGTCGGAAGATTTGATGGCACTGTTGTTGATTATGACTTTAGAAAGGATGACATGTTCATCTGTTTCTATAATGGGCATCGGCGTGGAGTTTGTAGTCTTAAATGGTCCGGGTTGTCAGGGCGGTATTTGGCGAGTGGAGGGCACGACAAACTAGTGCACATATGGGATGCCTGCATGCCTGTCTCACGTCACCGTCCACGTCAACGTCAATGGCTTCACAGGATCAGCAGCCACACATCCATTGTGAAGGCCGTTGACTGGTGCCCAACTCGGAGCAACCTGCTGGCTTCTGGTGGAGGTTGCAATGATCATTGCGTTAAGTTTTGGAACACCATTAATGGTGCTTGCTTGAACTCGATTGATGCTGGCTCTGAAGTTTGTGCATTGCTATGGGACAAAAACAAATCTGAATTACTGACCTCCCATGGTTCCCCGAACAATCAACTCACCTTGTGGAATTACCCATCCATGACGAGAGTGGCTGAGGTTTCCGGTCATTCATCCCGGGTTCTTTCCTTGGCTGGGAGCCCACTGGGAGGTGTAGTAGCTTCTGCAGCAGCAGATGAGACAGTCAGGTTTTGGAATATCTTTGAGACTCCCAAAATAACAAAACCTGAACTGCCCTTTGCCCGATTTAATGTCATAAGATGAAAAGGCGGATAGGTGGAAATGATTAAGATTCCAAATGGAAGACTTCTCTAGTGCTTGACATGAAGATCTGTTGTTGGTAACATTGCAATGGGAAGTTTCGTGGTGTCAAAGAGGCAGCACATTTTCATACAAGCGCATGGATTCTAGATCTTCAAATATGAGCGCAACCGCCTAAGGTAAGTTAGAAGCCTTACAGCCTTTTACAGCATTTTAGTAGGCTTATTTACAACATGACTATCATTGCAGCTACGAGTCTGATTTTTGTTTCCTATTTATTGTTTATCATTTCATAGTTATCGATATGATTATTGCCCAATCGATGAAACATGTGGTCTATAATTATTGCCCAATTGTCATAATCTAATTATGTGGTTTAAAGTGATTTCATTTTGCTTCTCTTATGTTTCTTTTTTGTAAGTTTCTATCTTTGTCTCATTTTTGTTTGAGAATTTTTGTGCAGACTATATATTTTGTTGTGTATGCTAATCATGCATAATTAGATCAAACTGATAGATGCTTATTGTTTTTTTCTTTTTTGAGTTGAGATATTAAAGCATCTTTGGATTTGCTTAGAGGGTGAAAATATGGAAACTTATGGTGTTGCACAACTATAATCATATTCAACAACTAAGAGATCTATGCATTATAAGAGGTAATTTCCTATGGCCCTATGCTTCTTTTTTCTTTTCTAACTATAGGTTTCCTATGATATAAGTTGAACTTCAGAATTTTATATTCTTTTAGGACCATTAAGAAACTTTGAAGATTGAACTGTGTAGCTCTATTGCCAGACCAAAGTACTTTCACATAATGAATTTAAAATCTTGCTATGGTGTCTTTGCTAAATCTTTATTCACAGATACAAGGATATTAAAGCATCTTTGGATTTGCTTAGAGGGTGAAAATATGGAAACTTATGGTGTTGCACAACTATAATCATATTCAACAACTAAGAGATCTATGCATTATAAGAGGTAATTTCCTATGGCCCTATGCTTCTTTTTTCTTTTCTAACTATAGGTTTCCTATGATATAAGTTGAACTTCTTCAGAATTTTATATTCTTTTAGGACCATTAAGAAACTTTGAAGATTGAACTGTGTAGCTCTATTGCCAGAACAAAGCACTTGCAATATGGCCTTGAGTATCACATGAAGATATCACATTGCCAAAACAAACTTTGAAGATTGAACCGTATAACAAACTTCAGATTTCCTTTTTCTTTTTTTTTTGAGTTGAGATTTCTTATAACATTCAATATGGTGTTGTTATCACATGAAGACATCACATTGCATATCTAGAAGTGTGTTTGACAATCGTGAGATCTATGCATTATAAGAGGTAATTTCCTATGGCCCTATGCTTCTTTTTTCTTTTCTAACTATCGGTTTCCTATGATATAAGTTGAACTTCAGAATTTATATTCTTTTTTGAACTGTGTAGCTCTATTGCCAGACCAAAGTACTTTCACATGATGAATTTAAAATCTTGCTATGGTGTCTTTGCTAAATCTTTATTCACAGATACAAGGATATTAAAGCATCTTTGGATTTGCTTAGAGGGTGAAAATATGGAAACTTATGGTGTTGAACAACTATAATCATATTCAACAACTAAGAGATCTATGCATAATTTTGATCTAAGATGTAACTTCTTATGTCTTTATTTTTGGGTGACTAAAGGTTCCCTAAAATATCCATTAGCCTTCAGATTTTTATGTTCTTTTAGGACCATTCTAGAACCTGTGAAAACTTTTATTTGGTGTAGATCTTATTTCACTACGGAGTACTTCATTTCACTTGAAATAGTGTTTTTGTTTTATGTTTATTTGCATATACAAAGATCCTAAAGCATCTCAGGATTTTGTTTAGAGGGTGAAAAAATTTGAAAAATTGTGGAGTTGTAAAACTAGAATTGTGTTTGACAATCAAAAGACTGTTGATCAACCACTCAGATATTGTTCAAAAAGCTGTTCATGAAATGCATAATTTCCAATTTGAAATTTTTCGAAAATAAAGATAAGTTCAAGAGTGAAATTCAAGCCTAAAATTTTTTGTTTTTAGTAAGATGTGTCATAATTTCTATAGAAAGCAGTTATTCAACCTAAGAGAACTGCAAACCACAGTATATACCATAATAGTAAAGAGATACCAAACAAATAAATCTATGAGCTGGATAAAGGTGAGGCATTGTAATTCTGTTTATTATGTTTTTCCCTGTGAAATGAACAAAAATATCAAATTTATATGTCTGATAAAGGTGAGGCATTGTAATTCTGTTTATTATGTTTTTCCCTGTGAAATGAACAAAAATATCAAATTTATATGTCTTTCCATGAATAGATTAGGTCTTCTGCAACATAGATACACTTCTGATCCTAAGATAGAGCTTGAAAAATGGTGTCAAATGGGATATAATGCAGGTTCTAAATTTTGGAAGTTAGCTTACTAGACTAACAGTTCACAAATGCTTCATTATAGTGATAGTGGAGTAGTTCGGGTCCTTCCGATTAACAGGATCTTCATTAATGGTTCCGATTTGTGATTGTTTCAGTCTACGGGATTTATCTTGCTGAATCAGCTATAGTTGTAGCAGAGTGGTAGCAATGTTCATGAGCTTGATAGACAAGCTTGTTATGTTTCATATAAATGTTCACCAATTAATGACATGGCTACTATTTCAGTAGTTTTTCAATTCTGCTGTTGTGGTCATTTACCACAAGTTTCAGCATCCAAGCACTATATCTGAAATTTGTCTTTTGTAAGTATAACACCGACCTTTGAGTTGGTATTTCTTATTTCCAACTTCCCTATTTGTTTACTAAGATTAAGGTAGCAGCAGCGGTTGTGATTATTTATTGCGATTCCAGTAATATTACATGTGGTACCAAGTTTGAATTTGACATAATAATTTCGATTGAATTATTTAAGTCATCATTTTTTTAATAATCTATTCATGATCTTGTTGGTTGTAATAGAGAAACAAATTGAATATTGGGTAAGCATTTGAAGTTTCCATCACCAAAGTTACCATCCCTTCCAGCACCTCTACCTCTGTGCCCCTTGCCACCATCATATATATCTTGTAAACTATCATTGGCCTTATGGACAAGGCTAATGCGGTGGAGATTGATGATCCTCAGAAAGCTCCATAGCTTGATCGAGACAAACAAGAAGCTGCAGTGAAGCTCATGGCCAACGGTGCGTGCACCCTTTGCAACACGGGGAAGGTGCATATACAACATTCTTTTTCTCTTGATTAATGGTTGTTGGTGTTTGAATTATAAAACTAGAAATCAGTTTTATGTTGTGAAATTATGCATTTTTTTATTGATGCGCATATGGTTAGCTCACCCTTATTATCCAGAATAATAATTATTCATACTGGTCAGATTTTGTTGTTTCTCCCTATGTTTCAAATGGTCTGAATATTTCTACCTGACGTGGAGTCATCCATAAAAGATCTTTCTACTAGGTGCTTGTTAGTGTTTGACTTGAAGCCTCACACTTTGAATATAAATTTGAGTGAATATGTACATGAATGAACAACCAGTTTACTTTTTTTCCGACTTTATATAAAATCTCCAAGCTGATATGCTAGACATTGTTTGTCATAAATGAACTAACAAAATGAAAGAAAGCAGGAAGAACTCGCAAGACTGAATGTTACATCTTTGGACAATGTATCATTCGAACTGGAAGCTCAGCTTAAACACACACTTTTCCTTCATTTGAATTAATGAATTGGTCCCGCCCTCTTTTTCTGTGCTTTCTGAACTTCTTAATGAAATATTTCAAATTGTTTTGAAGAGTTCAATTATTCCAAGAATTAATTCAATGCATTTTAGTGATATACTAAGTGAACTGGTTTTGCAAAAAATTTAGAAGTCATCTGTTATTTTTTTGTTGAGCCTGCATATGGATTTTAAGAAGGAATATGGACACCATTTTAAGTTCCATCATATTTTTTCCTCTTTTTCCCCTTTTCCTTCACAAATTTACGGTAAGGGTCTTTCCATAACTGTCAATATTACAGCAAATGTCTACTATTAGTCATAACTGTCAATATTTTTAGCTTCATACAATGAGATTTTGCCTAATGTCACTATGATTATAGATTAAGTTGTTCGCAAATTGCTTCATGCTTAAAGATATTTCACCTCCAACAATTTTCTCATAGACTGCCATTTGTGATGCTTCAGTCATATGTTGAGGCTTACCTTTCATTCATGTTATGATCAAGGCACATTGGCTTTTTTTTTTCATTCAGGGACAAAGAGACTTAGAGCATTGATGTTTCACTTACTGGAATTTGAGAATCAGGTTCAAGTATCCTTTTTTTGTTGAATATTTTGGTGACTCCTTTACTAGAAAGTATCTATGGTGGTTTCTCAAATTTTATCATTGAAAAGTCTAGTGATCTAATTAATTCTCTTTCTTGTCTAACTTCTGGCCTGCCCCTTAACATTCTGTAATCTTTTTATCAAATTAGTTATAATTACTAACAAAGAATTGTGACTTCTATTAGTCTTTCTGTTATGTAAGAAAGAAAAAAAGAGATCTTATCGAATTCTGGATTGCATTCTAGATATTGCTCTTCTATTACAGATCATTCATCAATAATATTTTTAGACATGTTTCGATTCCTTTAGACTTTGTTTTTTCTCCTTTTGTTATATCATTCATCAATAATAACATTCCATAATCTTTCGAACAAATTAGTTGTCATTACTCATTACTAGCAAAGAATTGTGACTTCTATTAGTCTCTCTGTTCTGTAAGAAAGCAAAAAAAAGACCTATCAAATTCTGGAATTGCATTTTGGATACTGCTCTTTATTACAGATCATTCATTGATAATATTTTTAGACACATTTTGATTCCTTTAGACTTTGTTTTTTCTCCTTTATTTGTGTGTTTTCCACTTTGCACTACTCGGGCTATATATTCTGTAGCTGATATTTAACTAATCGTTTCATCATTTTAAAACTGACAATTTATCATATTAAGAATATAGGTTTTCCTACCTTGTTGGATTTGCATGTAAAGGTACTGAACATAATACCTTCGCTGTTGATGAGTCACTTAAAGACTTCGCACAATTAGCTGTTGGACTTTCAGTTGTTGGCTCCACTTCTCAAAATTATGTTCTTTTCCCCACATTTGAACATGAGGCAACAAATAGTTTCCTCATTGCTCTAAGTATGCATTTCTAGATGTCTAGAATCTCGGAGTATATTATTGCTTTGGCTGTCATGAATATAGAAATTCAGAAAATAGATCTTTCTAAGATATTTTTTTCTGCTGTTATGTAGTCCATTCTCTAATCTTATATAGGAAATATTTTATTGATGTCAGTCATCTAGTTTTACGTGACATGCCATATTTAGTAATTTGTGCATCTCTGTGTATTTGCCTCATTCAAGATTCAGATTGTTCATTGTACCAATAACAACAAGAAGTGAAGACATCATGGGTAGCTACTATCATTTTCTAAAACGCTGTATGATTGGTTATAACCATTGGGTGTCATACAATTTCAACAATGGTGATTTAGATTTATTTACTCTCAAGTGTTGGTGCTATCAGTTTCTTTGGTTATGTTAATATTGCTCTGAGCTGGGAACTAGGTCAGAAATTTTTTAAAAATAAATTAAAGAGAATCTCAAGAAGTGAGAAATCATGAAGACAAATGTCCATCTTTAAATATTTTTATGATTTTAAATGGAATATTAAATGCAAAGCTACCTTTCTTGTGATCTTAGAGTTCTCTCTTGGTGATTGTTATTTGTCATAGCTTGATAAGGATTAGTGACCAGATGA
This sequence comes from Musa balbisiana, assembly GCA_004837865.1. Taxonomy (NCBI): domain Eukaryota; kingdom Viridiplantae; phylum Streptophyta; class Magnoliopsida; order Zingiberales; family Musaceae; genus Musa; species Musa balbisiana. Next base: position 42,312,814 of record CM017188.1, on the reverse strand, counting down.
CACTCACTTAATATGGGTTGTTTCCTTTTTTTTTTCAAAATTTGCTGTCAAGTAGATGTTAATACAGACAAATTCCAACGATTTATGACCTCTTCTCGACGTTGAGGTGTTAATGTTGGTGTTTGTCTTGATAAATTTGGGACTCAATTGCTGATTGTTTCAGTTTGGTCATTTCTCATATGATGGCGATTGCAATATGTGGATACGGAATTATGGGATAGTGTCACTTGGTAGAATGTCTTTTCTTTGATTATTAGCTCTTATGTTGTCTAGATTCAACTTCCAATAGCATTTTGTAGTGCTTGTGATCAAGATTTTAGTTATGCTCATTGATCCGAAGTTTTTGTTTAGGCTCACTTATCCAAATTGAGAGATTTACATGGGCTCTTGAAATGTTGCTGAAGTCAAGTTTGCAATTTTGTGCCCTTGATGTTGGAACTATAAATTTTGATGATGTGTTGTCAGCAAGAAGTTCTTATGCGTTTATGATGTAATTATTACTATAGTTAATAAGGTTTTATAATGTGGTATTTTATATTGCTTTATGCTTTAGCTAAATTGACTTTACTCATAACTCAAGACTGAAAGAACATCCTTATGTAATTTTTACACTCTTTTTTGCTTATCATGGTATTACTTCTCTAAAATAATTAATTTGTAATTCTATGTTGGTAAATGCACAGTGTGAAATATTAAGTGCAAATAAAATCTCACTCAAATTGAAATGACTAGCAAAGCAAATTATAAAGGTATCGTACAAAGCTACTTGTTAATTGGAACATATTTGTGCAGCATTCAACTGATATTTCAGCAAAATATGTTTCTTAATCAAGTTAAAACACATGAACTTATCCATATATTTTGAAGGTCACACTCAATAAATTGTGTTTCGATATGGTAATTCAAAACCTTTATTTTTAGTTTCCATAGGTTGAGCTGTCGTAGAATCACTAGATTTAGGTATAAAAGTACATGCATAACTAAATCATGACACCTTTGGCTCATATCACAGTCTTTTTTATCACTAAATAGGAAGCTAGTAACTCAGTTTTGATGAACATCTTCTATTGTTTATAAAGCAAATTGTCATGCCTTTAATTGTTTATGTTGTTATTCTTCTTTTATTTTCCATGTAATATGGTATCAAAACTTAAGTTCTGACCCCTATGCTCATCCCTCTTGGACTCATATGCTATGTTTGTATGTAGTTGTTTTTGCTTTTCATATACTTTCCAAGAATGAATTGAATATTGGTACTAATTTTCCAATTGAACTTATATGATATGCAGTGATATAATACAGAAATACAAAATTTGTTAGTTGAAATATTTAAGAATGTACAATATATTAATTAATGCTAGCAAATGATCGGAATGGTGTTGTCAAATTGACTTTGTTAGAACGTCAATCCTTGTTGTCGATATATCGTATCAACTCAAGCAGAACATCAATACAATTAAATTGATGTTTCTTCTCCCCATGTGCCAAAATTAGTACACTTGTTAATGGAGCTATCTCTTGATCTTCCAAGGCGTTCCCTCATTAAGATATTAGGATAAGCTACCCAGTTGATATATAGATCTGAAAATTAAACAAAAGTTGCACAAAGATTGCATTCATGAAACAAATTAGATAAATATTTATATAGTTAGGTTTCCTTAGCACAAATGGAGTACCGATAGACTAGGTTAATGAAAAATGTTCTCACTTTGAACATTAGGCAGGAGACAAGGTTAGGAGGGACAAATTTAAATGGACAAATTTATCTTATATAAGTATGTGTTAGACATAAATAAATTTTTGCTTGGTTGTAAACAAGATGAAACATGTTCAATCTAGTGGAGTTATTATGTTGATGTGAATGCCTCAATCGAGAACTTCATTTTCTCTAGGATTTTCTGCATTGGAAGTCATTGTGTCATAGGTTAGTGAAATGTTTAGAGATGGCTATGCTTAATTTCTCCCTTTCCCCACCAAAATCACAGCCATAGAGAAAACAAACTTTCTTATGTTTTTATGTGGTAGCAAAAAATGTTTCTCATTGTTAGGTTTAAAAAAGCGAGTAGTGCCATGATTCAAAGGCCTCTTTGTTGTAACTAGATAGAAGTATACTTATTTTTTGGATCTACAATTGTCACTTTTAAATTCCTACTAGGTGTTTAAATTTTTATCTTTCTCAAAGAAAATTAGTTTCTTTACTTGATTTCTTATTATGAGTATCAATGTTTTTAACACCGCCAATGTCGGTCCCAAGCCCGAATGAAAAATGTTCTCACTTTGAACATTAGGCAGGAGGCAAGGTTAGGAGGGACAAATTTATCTTATATAAGTATGTATTAGACATAAATAAATTTTTACTTAGTTGTAAACAAGATGAAACATGTTCAATCTAGTGGAGTTATTATGTTGATGTGAATGCCTCAATCGAGAACTTCTTTTTCTCTAGGATTTTCTGCATTGGAAGTCGTTGTGTCATAGGTTAGTGATATGTTCAGAGATGGTTATGTTTCTCATTGTTAGGTTTAAAAAAGCGAGTAGTGCCATGATTCAAAGGCCTCTTTGTTGTCTAATTAGACAAAAGTATACTTATTTTTCGGATCTACAATTGTCACTTTTAAATTCCTGCTAGGTGTTTCAATTTTTATCTTTCTCAAAGAAAATTAGTTTCTTTACTTGATTTCTTGTTATGAGTACTAATGTTTTAACACCGCCAATGTCGGTCCCAAGCCCGAATGAAAAAGGTGGAGGGTTGCTTAAGGCCATAAAAAGTCAGTGTTGAAAACATGTTAGTACTCATAAGCATGATCCTAACTGTTTCATGGTAAGACTAGTCTGTCACAATAAATTGATGCAACATACATTGACCTCTCCAGTTATTATGAGAAATAGAGTTTTCTATTCCTAATTCTGACATTTAAAGTGTCCATCAATTCTTTAAATCAAAGTCTGCAATATCGAATGATACCGCTCATACCGGGCGGTACATACCGGTCAATCAGTAGACCAGTATACGGACCGCCCACTACCGAGCGGTACCGTCGATTGAGATGTTATCGTCATCAATTGAGGTGTTATTATCGATGGTGACCGAGGGAGAAGAAAGAAGAGGGAGAAGGCAAAGAAAGAAATAGGAAAAAATGGGTGAACCTGGATATCACCGCTCTCCTCCTCGTCTGTCGACGACTTCTCATTTGCGCGTGGAGAAGAGGCATTGGCTCGTGGGGTGGAGAGAGGTGAAGATTTTTTTTTTTCTTCTCTTCTTCGGCAATGTCGCCTCGGGCGTCGTCGCAATATTTTTGTTTTTTAGATGTCGCAATTTTTTTTTTATCTGCAACATCGCCCCGCACAAAGGTAAACCGAGCAATTTACCTATATATATATATATACTGAGCGGTATATCGAAATATATCGCTTGGTATATGGTACCATGCCGTATCGAATAAGTCTTGAAATTTTGGTATGGTACGAAATTTTGATCCTTAATTTAAATGACTTCTTTTATATATATATATATATATATATATATATATATATATATATATATATATATATATATATATATATATATATATATATATATATATATATATATATATATATATATATATATATATATATATATATATATATATATATATATATATATATATATATATATATATATATATATATATATATATATATATATATATATATATATATATATATATATATATATATATATATATATATATATATATATATATATATATATATATATATATATATATATATATATATATATATATATATATATATATATATATATATATATATATATATATATATATATATATATATATATATATATATATATATATATATATATATATATATATATATATATATATATATATATATATATATATATATATATATATATATATATATATATATATATATATATATATATATATATATATATATATATATATATATATATATATATATATATATATATAGTAACATGCAAATATCGGGACTGTGTAACTTATATATCATGAACTAGCATTGTTCATAATGCAAGTTACTCATCTAAGAAACCAACAAGCATGCTTTCTGTAGATGATAATTGTTAGTACGGAAACCGCATGTGGATAAGGCTCTTAATGATGAAATTTTATAGGTTGGATCAAGATTGACAATCCTTGGAACATGATGAGACCGATTTTAGTAAACTCCTCCTTTGATTTACTTTTAGATTTATATAGTTTTACATGTTGTGTTGTAGTTCTACTCCACTCTATTTGACTTTGTGAACTAAACTTGATGGTTGATTTTTTTAACTTTTTATTGGCAGCTGCAATGACATATGTGAATCTCCAACTGAACTGTGAGAGACACAATGGCTATGCAGGTCCATCTTCTCAAAGGATTTGGACTGCCATTTACAAGGACAATTCTCTAGAGTGCTAGTTACCGATGTTCTTCTATTTCTTCTTTGCATTTTGTTCTGTAATATTTTGCGTTAAACATTGAAATAATTATAGATGATGTGTTCCATATTACTTAATAGAAATTCTTTTGCTTTTTGGCTTTCCACGTGCTCAAAAGTGTTGCTTTCTTAGTTTAGAGGATTCCACAATAAGTTTATGAAGAAACTAATGTTAATTAAATTATTTTTTCATGCATATTATGTGAATGGATATGGTTTCTTATCAAATCAATTTACAACCTGATTTGGCAATTTTGTACTTGAATAGTTGGGTCTGTCTTCAATATTTGATGAAATTGTTAAAACTGAAGTAACCAGGCACATGCAACCTACTGATTACTTGAGCTTGTTTGGGGAAGAATTCAAATGAACTGAAGATTATTGGGATGCTTCTTATTTGAATGTCTTGGATATATCTGCAGCGGAAGAAGGCAATCCTCATGTCTTATTTGGATGTACTTCACAAGTATGTTCTAAATGGTCACCAACCCTATAATGATTTTTAAAATAATTATCCTGTTTTTTTCCTATTGGAATAACTTTTAGCCACCAGGAGTCTGCTTCTGTAACTAAATTATCGAGTGCTCACATTCTTTTATAATGAATAGATAGCCTCTCCTGTTCTGTAAATTGGCTGACAGTAATTCAAAATTTTGGTCTCTATTACCAGTTAGTTATACAAGCACTGCTTCCAGGTGAAAGGTCTTTATTTTAAGTTAAAACTTTTAACACCTTTTAGTAGTTTATATATTAATTAATTTGGATGGATTCTGATTTCCTTTCATTTGATGGCACTTCTTCCTCCAATTAGCCTCCTAAATCAAGTTGATGATAATTTTTCACAGTGGAAACATCCTTTTGTCCTGCTCTCTCTCAGGTTCAGTAGTGATGCATCTGGGTGATATACGGTTTCATCTTTTTCCATATTAAGTCAACAACTTGTATTTTTGTAATTGCATTGACCCTTTTTCAGGTTGATCTTACAATTGAACTTCCGGAGGACCTCTTGGTGTTATTCAAGTAATTCCATCATTCTTCTTGTTTTTATTATTGTTATGAAGTTTGGTTGGTTATTAAGTCATGGATATAGGTCCTCCTTATGTTATTCAAGTAATTCCATCATTCTTCTTGTTTTTATTACTGTTATGAAGGTTGGTTGGTTATGAAGTCATGGATACAAGTGCAAGATATTGATATGATGGATATGGGCATGTATAATGTTCACTATTTAATGTGATAAAATTTGATATTTATTTAATATTAGAATAGGTAGATGTATATAAATCATGATTCATCGTAATTAACCTATTCATCATGAAAATATATAAATAATATTTGGTGAATTATCTAACATAAGCAATTAAAACTATGTTTGATGAGTACTTGGTCATTTCTTGGTGCAGATTTGACCTTTTTTGTGGTCAATACAGTGTGACTTATTGTGGATGGTCAAATTATCAATCATTAATTTTCTCTTGAAATAATCTTCTAATTCTGAGAAAAATGTTATTTGATTTGAACATCATAGTCCTAGCATAACAAAGACTTTGAAGTTCAGAGCCAATTTGTTCTACTGTGGTATAATTGAATAGTCTTTAAAAAAATAAAATATAAACATTTTATTGGGGATCATATCTTCTTTGTATTATGTATAAATATTGTTTGGTATGGCATTTTCGCTTTTTGTTCTTTTAAAGTACTAACACTTTTTCTATTATGTTAGAAAATGAAAAAGTTTTTTACTTCCGTTGAATTTGAAAACTATTTTTCAGTCGATTTTGTTGCCATCTGATGGTCCTTGCTAGAGTATCCATTGATGGTCCTATAATTGTTTCCACCCTCACTTTTTTTATATAATTTATCAATTGTTAAAGTTATAATTATTAATGTCCTATAAAATCAAGAAAAACTAAAAGTGAAATAAATATTTTTCTAAGCTAAAAATAGAATTAATGCCAAATTGGCTGTGGAATTGGATCATAGAGTAAAAAAAAAGAGTTGCCATCATTATATAGTTTCACCATTTGATGATGTATGCGGGCGCTCGCCTAGGCACTCGGGCGAGGCGAGGTGAGGCCCGAGCGCCTTGCTAATCTCCAAGGCGGCGCGCTTCAAACAAGCGCCGCTTGGGCGCTCGCCCGATCCCAGGCGCTAGGCGCTTCGGGCGAGCGCTTGGGTTAACCAAGGCGACTGAACCAGGATTTTAGGTCTGGTTCGGTCCTGGTTCAATCTATGATTGTTAGTTGGTTCAATCGAACCAATTAAAACTGACATAAGTGACAACCGAACCCTAACCCTCACCGCTCCCGATCCCGATCCCGCTGCTCGCCGCTGCCGCTGTCGCCGCTCGCACCTCCCGCTGCTCACCGCTCCCGCTCCTGCTCCCGCTGCCACTGCTCGCTGTTGTCGCTGCTCGCAAACGCTGCCGTTGTCGCCGCTCGCACCTCCCGCTTCTCGCTGCTCCTACTCCTGCTCCCGCTGTCGCTGCTCGCAAACACTATCGTTGTCGCCGCTCGCACCTCCCGCTGCTCACCACTGTCGCTGCCGCTCACGCCTCCCACTGCTCATCGCTCCCGCTCTCACTCCCGCTGCTTGCTGTTGTCGCCGCTGCCGCTATCACCGCTCGCCGCTGTCGCTTCCTCTTTTCTCAGTCAGTAGGCTCAGCACTCCTTTACACTTCCTTTTAACAATATACGTATATTGCAGTATACTGTTAATATTATTATATTTATTTGAAATGATTAATTTTTAATACTGTTAATAGATTAATAATATATTATTTTGATTTTAATACTGTTAATTTTCATTTATTTGAAATTATTACTAGGTTTCAATATAAATGGCAAGTGTACAAAACAACTCAATAGAGTCTCTAATGGCATCAAAAAAAGACCCTGCATGGAAGTATAATTATTTGAAGGATCCGAAAGATCATAATGCAGTGACTTGCATATTCTACGATAGGACTACTAGAGGTGGTATTTTCTGTGCAAAACAACATCTAGTAGGAAATTTAAAGAATGCAACAGCTTACAAAAAGTGTCCACTTGAGGTAAAAGAAGAGTTGCTGAGTTATATGAATGAAAAGAAGATACAAAAGAATGAATTTTATGGGAATTTACCAAAAGATAATGTTGATCTTAGGGATGAAGAAGAAGATTATTCTATGAGTATTAACCCAAGTGGAAAAAAAGTATACGACCAAAAAGGAAAAGAAGTTATGAGTACTAAGAAGGGTAAAAAAAGGACCGATGGATCTATATATGTTTCAAGGATCCCAGAAATAACAAGGGCAAGCAGGAGGCTCAAAATTTAGACAAACAAATATAAGTGATGCTTGTGATAAAGAAATAAGAGAAAGAACAATTCAACACATTGCTCGCTTCTTCTATCAGGCTGGTCTTCCCCTTAGTACAACTCGTTTAGACAGTTTTAAGGATATGATTGAAGCTATTGGAAGATATGGTGTAGGATTAAAACCTCCAAGTTATTATGAGATGCGAGTTTCATTGCTGCAAAAAGAGTTGAATTATACAAATGACTTACTAAATGGTCATAAAGAATCATGGGCAACACATGGTTGTTCTATTATGTCAGATGTTTGGACTAATAGGAGGCGCAGGAGTATAATTAATTTTATCGTTAATTGTTCTTTAGGGACTATGTTTATGAAGTCAATAGATGCTTCATCTTTTGTAAAATCTAGAGACAAGATATATGATTTACTTGACAACTTCATGGAAGAAATTGGAGAACAAAATATCGTTCAAATCATAACCGACAATGGAAGCAACTATGTTTTAGCTGATAATATTCATCTTTTGAATTTGTTAATTATTTTATCTTCAATTAAGTATGTTAAACTCTCAAGTCTTATCATTTTTGTTATCCTTTGTCTCAGGTAAATTGCTTGAATCAAAAAGACAACACTTGTATTGGACTCCATGTGCAGCACATTATATTGATTTAATGTTAGAGGATATTGGAAAGATCTTAGAAATCAAGAAAACCTTAGAAAGGGTAATTTTTGTTGTTGGATTTCTTTATAATCACATTGAAGCTTTGAATATGATGAGAGAATTTGCAGGGAATAAAGAATTAGTGAGACATGGTATCACCCGATTTGCTACTTCATTCTTGACATTACAGAGCGTGCATTGTTAAAAACATACTCTGAGAAACATGTTTACCTCTGATAAATGGGTGACAAGCAAATGGGCAAAAGAAGCAAATGGCAAGAGGGCTGCTAATATCATCTTAATGTCATCCTTTTGGAATCATGTAGTTTATATATTAAAGGTAATGGGTCCTCTTGTTCGAGTCCTTTGGTTGGTGGATAATGAAAATAAGCCTGCAATGGGATATATTTATGAGGCTATGGATAGAGCAAAGGAGACGATTAAAAGATCTTTTAATGAAAATGAAAAAAAATATGAGAAAATTTTTACAATCATTGATGAAAGATGGAATTGTCAACTTCATCGTCCCTTACATGCAGCAGGATATTATTTGAACCCTAAATTCTTTTATAAGATTAAATCTATTGGATTTGATGTAGAAGTTTTGGGTGGGTTATATCAGCGTGTTGCAAGATTAATTCCCAACCTTGAGATTCAAGATAAGATTATTCATGAATTATCTTTATATAAAAATGTCGAATGTCTTTTTGGAATTTCAATTGCCGTTCGATCCAGGACAACTACATCTCCAGGTATTAATAATTTGATATAATTAATTTCATATATATTATGTTACTATGTTATTGCTAATAATAACATAAATTTTGCAGTTGAATGGTGGAGTTTATTTGGAAATTCCACCCCGAACTTACAACAATTTGCTATCAAAGTACTTAGTTTGACATGTAGTGCTTCGGGTTGTGAGCGAAACTGGAGTGTCTTTGAGCATGTAAGGATCACTAAATATTTTTATTTTAATTTATTTATTTATTTAGATAGATGTATTAATATATTTTTTAAATTATATGAAATGACAGATTTACTCGAAGAGAAGAAATTGGTTGGAACATCAATGATTGCACGATCTTGTTTACATAAGGTATAATCAAGCTTTGATGGCTCGTCATGATTTGCAAAATAGATTTGATTCAATCTCATTGCAAGATATTGATGATTCAAATGAGTGGTTAGTAGGAGAAATGGGTGCTAACTTGCAAGATGCTGAAGATGAGCCTGTATTTGAAGATGATAGATTGACATGGGGAGATGTGGCAAGAGCTTGAGAATTACAAACATATACAAGACATATGTCAAAGAGAAAAATGAGTGCAAAAGCATCAAGCTCGGCTCCTGCTATTGTTGAAGATATAAAGAATGAAACATATCTTGATGAAGAGGAAAGAGTCGAAGGACAAGAAGAAGAATATGAATTTAATGAAGATGATTTGTATGAAAATGACGATAATATTGATTATTATGAATGACTTTGATGTAAAATTTTATTGTTTTGAATTTTGAAACTTTTTGTTAATGTGACATTGTGATTTTGTTTCTTGGATTTTCTAAATTTAATAGCATATTTTTATTTAAAATTTTAAATAATTATATTTATTAATTATATTATATATTTTTATATTTTAGCGCCTCGTTTCGCTCGGGCGAGCGCCTAGCGCCTCAGGCGTTTCTGGACCTTGGCACCTTTTGGCGCCTAGCGCTTTTTAAATCACTAGATGTATGATAATATTTCAAGTTTGCTAACAGTGGTCGATGATTGTCGAACTATATCATGCTAGTATAATATTAGCATGGAGTTTGGTTTTATACTAAGGATGTCCCTGAACACATAATCAAGCACAAGGCTTATTCCAGCCATATGTTTAAATCGTGCTGATCGGCATATATTATCCTGACATGTCCATCCTGATGAACTAAAAACACACTTTCTATGACATATCATGGTATTTTGTGATCCATCTATTACCTTATTGTGAAGATTCCAACAATATCAATCATTTGTACACTTGAATAAAACCCTGATCTCTTGAATTTGATCCTGATCATGATAGCAATTATTGTGAAACTGAAACTTTTGTTTGTTGGATTGGAGTTTTCCTTTTTTTCTAGAGTGCCAATAAAGAACCTACTGTTTGAGTGTTCTGATGGTACAACTATGACACAGTCTTGTACAGAGTTCTTTGAAGTGTTGTGCTCAACTCTTATGGGACTTTTATGGACCAATATAACTACTGTTGTGGCTTGGAAAGCTATATATTTCTTAATGGGTAGTAGATTATTTTTTACCTGTTTCTTAGATACCAATATACACTTAAAATATTTTTCTATATTTTCGTGAAGTTTGGTCATATTAATTTTTCTTACTCGCAAGTCACTCCCTCTTTTCTTGAACATGGGAGCTTGGTTCACTAACAGTTATGTCTAGGATACACGACTTTGTGATTTCGTAGAACTGATTTTATCAAGATTACAAAATAGGATAATAAGTTGTATCACATATTATAATTTATACATTGGCCAAGGACCTTGCATTTGATTAGGCACTGAGATCTTACTGATACTTATTGCATTTTGATCTTAATTTTTTACTGATTTCATCAAGCTTTTTTTTTTATATGCATAATTGGTCAAAAAAAAATCAGTTGGGTCCTGACGCAATACCTTACTTCTGTGGCAGTCCATGATGGATCTAGTAACAGGTTTTAGTATGAAAATGTCTCTATGTGAGTTCCACACATTTCAGCTAGCAACATGCATGTGACAGCTCTCTTGCACGCTTTCATTATGTCGTTTCTAAGACTAATGAAGTTTTAGCTCCTGATTGTTTTTAAGGTACAATAAAACATTTTCTTTATGGAACCATACATTCTAACTTCTAAGAACCTACAATAGAATATTTTTAGTGCCACATTTTCTGTAGGCACATTTGAGGAAAAGAGCATTTCTTGTTGTTTACTTATGGTGGATCATGTTTCTTATGTAGGATAAGATTTTTTTCATGCAACTTTTATGCATGAAACAATAAGGATCCTACCTGTGAATTTGGAATTAGTTATGGTTAGTTTATTCAAATCATGTGAATGTCAGTCCTTTAGTTCTAGTTATTGTCATTTAGTACTTTTTAGTTCATGAACCCTGTATATAACATCCATCTTTCATCAGTGTGTGCTCAAGAAATTGTAAATTTCATCACAATGCCTCAGTTATTATCCAAATTCTATCCACTTCCTCCTGAATAAAAATTAAGGAAAAAAAATCTTGATACACTTCTGAATGATAGATTATGCACTTATTTTCATGTTGACTTTATTCATAATGCCCCTACTAGGTGTTTCCATAATCTATTAGTCGTGCTTATGCTGCTTTGAAGCAAAGTATATAATTTCGAATGGTACCGCCCGGTACGAGCGGTATGTACCAGTCCGATATGTTACTGGTACACGGACCGCCCATTACCGGGCGAAAAGCTTAAAAACACCCCATATCGGATGATACGGGTTTATATCGAGCAGTAACGATCGAAATTTCGACCGTTACCGCCCGACACAGCTAGGTAACGATCAATTTCGATCATTACAACTTAGTAACAGTGCTCCAACGATTAAATTGACTATTGGAGCCCTTTCTAAAGTTTTTAAACCTTCTTCTTCTCTATTTCACTCCATTTCATTCTCATACTCTCTTAAACTATCTCAAACTCTTTTTTTCTCATATTTATGTTATCCTAAACTCCATTACACCTAAATTAAGCATACCGCTCGGTATATCATACCGTACCATACCGAGCCAACCTCGAAACACCGGTACGATATGATTTTTCAATCCTTGCTTTGAAATATATCTTGTTGGCCTTGTCTGGGCATATGGATGATGTACTGTCAAAATATAAGGTTTGACCTTCTTTTGAAGTATCAAGCATAATTTTGCTTACTCTTTCTAGTCAAATAGATGATGCTTTTACCATCCGTGTAGGAATTTAAACATAAGCTTCTATTTCTTCTCGAGATGCTAGAACCCTTCCTTGATCCTGTGATTACTAGAACAAAGAATACAACTTCTGAAGATGCTTATGATATACACTTAGAGAAATAGAAGAACTGTTGTATTAAATTCAATGTTATACGTACTGCATTACGAAGGCCTACCATTCTTCCTTTTGTGGAATCTGAATGGAGGAGACATAGATCTATTGCACCAAGGTCTACTGTAACAGCGTATGATAATATCATAGTGAAAATAAAAAAAAATTAACATATTTATAATTTATACTTTATAGTGCTTATTTTTGGAGATGCAAAGAGAGAGAATAAAGTGATCGGTGAAGACTGCAGTTTAAAAAGATGTGAGAGTAAAAAAAAAAGAAATTATTTTTTGTTTTTTTCCTTGGAATAAAAGGAATCTTATCAAATGCACCTTGTTGGTTGTTACATTACTTGGTTTTCATTTAGCTGACAATATACTGTCTTCATTGTCTTTTTATGTTGTAGTGTACTCCTATCTGTTTTGAGGCCACATGTCATTTCCTTCAGATATTGACCTATGCAAATGTTTGTTTCCTAAAGTGGCTGATCAAGAGTCTTTAGTTGTTTCTTCTAACTCTGTGATATGTTCTCATGGGGCTTCTAGCACATCTAGTAGTCCGGATGAAGCAAAGAGAAAGATTGATGCATCTAGATTGATGCATCTAAAGCTCCTAGAGATCTGTCAAAAATTGTTCTGACAAGTGTTTCCAATTATTTTACTAGGGACTAGATCAAATTGAATTCTGATTGTGGTGTTTCAGAGGTGAATAAGATTTCAAATAACAACCTTCAGAATATTGGTTTCTTTGCTGATTAACTTGTATTCACAAGCAGATTATCTACAACTTGTAAACCATCAAGATTCGCTATATAGGGCTTCCTAATTTGAATGTTTGGCAGCTGATTTGTGTTCCCAACATGACATAACCCCAGAAAGCCATGAAGCTATAATAGAAGCCATACTTTTGGCTGTAGAATGTTATGTCAACTCATTCTTTATAATCGATTTCATATGGATGCAATTCAGAGCTTATGAATCAAATGAAAATCATTGGATCTAAATTCAAGAATAAAAATGGATTAGTGGTGTTTTATGAAGACCTTAAGAGATGTAATGTCAATATGGAGACAATAGCTTATCTTGAAAGTGAAAGAGATATAACTGTTCTACAAATTCTGCTTCCGCTAAACTGGACCTCGAATCTAAGAGAATTTTGGCTCTTGAGAAACCTTGTACATATTATTTTGAAGGTAATCAGTAGGCTTTGGAAATATCACAAGTCGACATTGAATCAGCTTATGTGGCAATATTGATTAGGTAGAATCAATCATTGCTTTGTCAACTTTGTAATCCTCCTACAGAGTCTCCCCTCTTAGTGGACAACTTACAACTTAGTGGACATTATAACTTACAACTTTGTCACTTTGTAAGTTGTCCTGTTCTGTAGAGAATGTTATTGACATTATACTACAATTAGCTGCAAATCTTAGTGGACAACTTACAACTTTGTATACCCAACTGAAAGCAGGCAACATACTGCTTGAAATGGAAAAGTTACATGGGTTGCGAAGGTGCTGGGCACTTCTTATCGATAATTTAGTAAAAAAAATTTTAATCTGCATATTCATATCCATCAGGTACCAAAACACACTCCCAAATAATTTGAGTCTTTTGAACAATTAGATGCTAAACTATCATTTCAAGTACCATTTCCTCACCTGCATATGTTATTCCCAAACATAAGAAAATAGTTTGGTGAGTTTGGAGAAATAATTTTGGAAGTTGTTGGTATGCAACTAAACTCTCTTCCATGCAGTATTGTTATTCCAGATATCCTCTTCTAATTTACTAACCTTTGTTTGTGGTTATTATCTAGAAACAATAAGGAACCATCTTCATGTTAAAAAAATACTATTCCTTTGAGATGTCAAGTCACTAGAAATGCCAAGGCTGTTATTTTTTACATGCTTGAATCAATTACTGTTGAGCACATGCAAGCATTGGTTAATAAAATGCCCAGGATAGCTCACATCTTGTTGATATCTCTTTGTTGGCAAGTAGCATCTATTATGCTCAATTTTCTATTCAAAGTTGCCTAAGAACATTACTTTCTCCTATGGTTTCTTCTCTATGTTCTATAATCTTGATCTTCTATTGTAATGCACCAAAAATTTCATGGCATTTGTAGATTGATAAATGGTTATCATTATTATGTGAAAGGGGCATTGATAACCTTAGTGGTAAACTAGTAATGAAGCTTCATTGGTGGACTTTTCTATACAATGTCGGGTCATTCAAAACTAGAATAGTTATCTGTTGCATTGCATCATGTTGGGAGAATTGTTGACCTAGGTAGCTACAATGGTGTGAATGAACTACTTAACATGGTTAAATAAAATTTGGTTTGTTCTCGATCAGTAGGGGCTCTTCATGAATCAGTAGGTTTCATTTTAGTTACAAAGACATGTGATAGAGTGATGGTAGTAGCATCATCTAACCCTTCAATGCTGTAGTGAACACATGCATTGGTGCTGTTACTAGCCTTTGTCTTGTATGTAGAAAGAGCTCAACTGCAATCCTTCCTTGTAGCCACTTATACCATCCTTTGAGGAATGGGCAAAGTTACCAATTCAATGGAAGTGGGTCATTTAACAAGATTTTCATTTCACATTCTCGCAAGTGCATGTCATTATTCTCCTGTTGAGGATATTACTTTGATACCTGAAAATATTTGAAGGAACCTGAAGCAGATGGGAATGTCAAAGACAGGTACTTGCCTATATTTCTTTACATATTTCCTTATGTTTGTTTCCAAAATACATGTTGTAGTGTAACTACTTAAGAGCATCATTGTTATCATGTATTCAAGGTATCGTCTTGAACAATCACTTATATAATTTACATTTCTTGTGTTAGAAATTTGTTAGATGAATAAATTTTAAACCATTAGACTATTTAATTTCTTTTTTCAATTTCATGTGTGCTTAATGACCTAGAGAAAATTTTGTGCCTATCTTTGTGTAAACTTAGAAATAAATTTGGTGGTGCAAAACCAATATGTTTGCCTTATCTATTTAATGGTTGGTTTTAGCATCTTATTATATTAAATAAATTATTTTTTTATTTTTAATATATTTTTTCATGGCTTTATGGTCTATTTGTTATATATCTTCTTTGTTTTTAATTTTTTATGGAAGATTATGAAAGAAATGCTATCATCCAGTTTTATGGGGAAGCATGATCCTAAATTTCAAAGCATCCGAGAGATGATTCTTTAGGTTGGGTTCTATGATAGATTATTTTTCTTTTTCATTGTTTTTTTCTATGAAGGCAGGGTATTACCCACCCATGGAGATTCTTAAGCACCTAGTGTTAAGGCCATGTTTAGATTCTGGCCCAATTAAGTTTTTCACTGGTTGATTTCATTATCTTACATGAGTCAATCTTTTTAGCACACATTAATTTAACGATACTTAGTGGGCTCATAAGTTAGACTTTCTGAAAGAGCCAAAGCATTGTTTATTTTATTATCTTATATGAGTCCCTATCTTTGCCTATATTATTTTGTGGGACCTCATGTCTTCTTAAATACATGATTCCAAACATGGTCTAACATTAGTTTGCATTATTTATATATGATCCTTTTGGATGCTACTAGGTGGTACAGGTCTATGAATTACTTAATATATGATCATATCAGACCAGTAGATTATTGATATTAGTATTTGATCAAGATTTAAATTCATAGTTTCAAATACCATAGCATACGGAGGAAACCGGTGATATACACTTGAATTGATTATATAAGCATACTAAGTGATAGGAAAAGTACTAGCACTACTAACACATCCCACCATCTAGACCAAGGAAGCCACCTAAGCAATAGTATGGGAGTCCCCACCATCTATTTGCATTTGTCGATAAGGGATCAGCCCATGATCCCTATGTTGGGAAATATAAGGGCGACATCACATGCACAGTGGAAAAACATAAAATAAAAAATTCAAATTTTTCAAAAAAGTATTCATCGTTATGCGAATATTGATGCGTAAAATTCGTGAAACTAAAAACTATGTATATGAAAGAGTGTGTCTTACTGCTCAGTCTAGCGGTACCACCACTTGACATAGCTCCAAGTGGTTGAATGGGCCATCCAACCAACTCAATTTAGCCCTGTTAAGGGCCTAGTTGGCCCTTAATTGAGTTAATAGGATTTCTCCTAAAATCAACTCAAATTAAAATCCAAACTATAATAGTTAAGACTAAAACAATTACGATACAAGCAATCTAAGTTGTCCGGCACGTCAATTGTTCAACCAAACTCTCAATGAACTTCCGACAATCTTCCGACGATCTTTCGGCGAGCTTTTGGCGAACTTCCAATGAGCTTTCGGTGAACTCTCAATGAACTTCTAGCGAGCTTTCACTACATCATTCGATCCTTCAATGTATCCCTCAATTTATCTGGCCCAATGCTCGATCATTGACTCCGGCCCAACTTTGATTCTTTTTTAATCGTTTTGTCTTTCTCACGATCGTAGTTAGTCCTGCATCACTTATCTCAACACATGGATTACAATATTAATTCATCAATTGATTTCATCATCAAAATATGAGATTCAATAATCTTTTCCCTTTTGATGATGATAACCAATTGATGACAAAGTTAACCTTAACTCCCCCTATCTATATGCTATATTGAGATAAGACAAACTTAAATTAAAAATGAATCATAACATTTGAATTTAAGTGAAACAATGTTGATCATAGTGATCAAATGTAATATATCAAAATTTTATACATTGTGCATCATCATAGTTTCAAGTCATCAAAGTATAACATGATACTAAATTCAACATTATGATTCCAAACATTCATCATTTCTCCCCCTTTGTCATCAACAAAAAAGAGAATCATTCAACAAGCATCTCAAACTATGCAAGTAAGTTTTATACTAATTTATGCAAGGTAGCAAATTTGTGAAATGAGAAGTTAAGCAAAAACTTTGCAAGATAATCACTTTTGCTTCTTGAAATGAGTAAGCTAGCACTTCTCTTTAGATGTGCAAGTAGTTTTTTGTTCTTCTTGAGATGTGCAAGTTAGCATTTTTTTCATTTCTTGAGATGCTAGCAAGTTTTTTTCTTCCTTTTGTCATAAAAATAAGACGAAGAAGAAGAAGAAGAAGAAGAAGAAGAAGAAAGGAATTCATTCATCACAAAAAATCAATTTATAAGAACCAAAAGTCCATAAATCAAACTTCTTCTTCCGCAAAGAGAAAGGATTCATCACATAAAAGATCAAAATATGCATACTAAAAATTCATGAATCAAATTCCTATTTTTGTAAATAGAAGGAAGAAAGATTCATATGAAATGATCATCACATAAAAGATTAAGTATATCAAAAATTCATGAATAAAACTTCAAGAAGGTGATAGGAAATGATCTCGATAAAAAGAAAACTCAATTTTCAAAAGCTGAGAAATTTGAAAAAGATATAAAAGGAACTCATGCATTCGGAAGATTTAATAAGTCTAATTCTTATAATGTTGCATGCATCATAATATCATCAAAAAGTGCATCATAATATTGAAAAACATATAATGTCAAAAAGTACATTATATAGTATAAAGATAAGGAGTACAGCATATCAAGGAGTCCAACATATCATGGTACTATTATGTTTTCTCCTTTATCAACAAAAAAAGAGAAATATACAAGTGATTCAGGTGGTGGTAAACCAGAATACCTAAATAAAATATTAAACTGCATATTAAAAGTGTCAAGTTGTCAATGAATTTGATGCATCTCAGTTAAGATTTAATCTTGACGTGGTTCGATTCGATTCGATCGAATCACTATGGAATCGATAGATGAGGATGGTTCTGGCTCCTCTGGAGGTTCTACCTCAAAGGGACTAGTAGGAGGAGATTGACTTCCCCTACATATAGGTGTTTCTGGTTCTGGTTTAAGTAGGGGAGGATCAATTCTACTATGTATTCTAGTCTAAATATCATTTCTTATTATATATCTTAATCTTCTTAATAGGTTTATATTTATGACATTAAATCTATCTAGTTTCATAGTTTCTTCATATGGTAGAATAACTATGTCATGTGCATGTACTAGTCTAGTAATCAAGCCATTATATGGAAGCATCATATCTTTTGTTGATAGTTCAATCATATTTTGTCGTATCAGATATCCAAAACAGTTATCATGTTCTACCATAATCCAATATATTGTTCCTAATTCCATTTGACTAACTTCATCATTATGGTGTTGTTTTGGAAGTAGAATACTTATCATAATATGATGAAGCAATTTTGTGTTGAAAGATAGCAAATATTCACAACTTTTTATAACGATAGACAAATTTGGGTTTATAAAAAATAGTACCTAAAGCCTCAAAGTATGTAATCTCAATCGATTCAGTGTCTCATTGTCCTCTAAAGGTAATAACCTCTTATTTTTTTCAAAATTTCTATAAGATTATAAATTGTGCTATCCATAATAGGTATATGATGCCCCAAAAGATATGTGGATATTCTTTTAAGTTCCTACATGTAAATTATTGTAAAACAATTGAATAAGTCTATGATAGATAGGTTCACTAATTTAAAGAATTGAAAGAATGTCTAAATTAACAAACCATTGAATTGTTTCCAAACCACTCAACTCTTTTAGATCTACATATTTTTCTTATGCACACTCAAAAATTGGGAATTTTAGGGCATGATCATATAAGTTAAATAATGTGGAGTCAAATGTTTCATCTAATCTCCTCTTTCCTTTATCCCTTAAGAATCTTCTAGGTCCATGAGAACTATATATATTACCAACAATAAGAGGTAAGATCAAACAATAGAATGAGAATGAAAGAAAGATTTAAGATTTACCCTTATAGTTAATCTTCTTGTGATCATCGTTGAGATTGATCCTTAGATTTGTAAAAAAGAAGAGTTTTCTCAAGTTTCTAGAGGTAGAGCAAGAGGAATGAGGGGTGAAGAGCAGTTTAGAGGGGTGTAGAGAGGATTGGGGGCAGTTCTATCATTGGCTCTAAAAGCTTTTTTATAGGGCACGATTTTGGGCGATGGTAGCTAACTAGGCGATGCTACTGCCTATGGGCAGTGTGCTTAGGCAGTGCTATCGTTGGTGCACTGCCTTCAGCTTATTTTCAAGCTATAATTTTATCTTTCAACCATTCAAGTTCAATATTTGACCTTTGACAACTCAGCAGCCATATTTAACATTCTAATGTTGCTAATATTTAACATGCAAGTCAAAATCCAGTTATGTTCAAGCTAACATTTAAGCGGATGATACCAATCCTTTATTTAGTATTCAAGTCATCACATTTTGCTTATTGAAAGTGCAAGCTTCACAGCACTTTTGAGCTATGCAGGCTAATAATTTTTTATCCTTATACATCGATGATTCAATCATATCATGAGACATACAAATCATAAATAAAAAAATTTATAATATAATTCAAGTTATAGACATCAAGAAGTCTAGTGATATATCATGGTTTATTTGGATAAATCCTTTCCTTAGCCAATAAGGGGCAGAATTGTAGGAGAATAATTAATGAAAAACTTAGAAATAAGTGCAAAAATATCAGGTGAAAGAATCAAGATTTGTTTGGATAAATGTTCTCAAGAATTAAGAAAATTATTTCTGGTACATCTCAAGTCATAAACATAAACCTATCTTCTTATATGAAAACAAATCCAAAGACATTAGTAAAATCACTTTTCGAGAAATCTAATAAAAGTAATGTAGATAGTTTCCTATAAGATTAAAAATAGCTAAGGTTCTTTAGTTTAATTCATTTTTATACTTAGTATGCTCTAGTATTCTATTAAAAAACCATGCATCATGATGTAAAACCAAAAAATAATATTTATTACAAAAATCATCAAGATCAAAAGTATAACACATAATTCCAAAATATAAGATTTTAAATCATCATTACTTCAAATCCTTATGTATAATATAAAATCATCAAGTATGATTTCATAAAGTATTCAATTAAAATCATTTTGTTTCGGCTAGTGAGCTTTGTGAAGTGTGTTGCATATTCGATCATAAGCCTTAAGCATCCACTATCAAAATTTTATTTTTACTTCTAGCTTGTAATTGTAAATACATCTACAAGAAATGAGGTTTTCTTTTATGTACCCATTTAACTTTGGGTCTCTCATAAATAGATCTATCTATCATCGAGTGATTTATGGTTCCTTTAGGAATCTAAACTAATTTGTGTGGACTATACCTTTTAAATGAACATTTGTTGACAAAATGATCATATTTTTCATAAAAATTATATTTTTCTCTAGGTGAGATATGTAATGTATGTCCTTTAACGAAGATAGTTGACTTTTGTTGAGTGTAACTCACAAAGCCAATTCCTTTCTTTCTATGAATATGACACTTATTAGCAAAGATCATGTTTAAAAATTTACCTATTTTAAAATTTTCTTGTAGTAACAAAATTTTCTTTTTAAATGATTCTAACTCTTCATATTTAGACAATGAGTTAACATACACTTATCATGCTCATTTTTTAATTTTTCAAGTTCACTAGAAAGAGAAGCATAATTCTTTTTCAATAATTTATATCTTTTACCAACTAATTTACATTCATCAAACAAATCATGAAAATCACTTAATAAATCATCAAAAGATAAATGAGCTTCAATTGAGTCATTTACCTCATCACCAAACGTCATTAATGCATAGTTAACAATTTTTTCTTTGTTAGTTGGCTCTTCATCTTCGGATGCACTTGAGTCATCCTAAGTAGCTTTGAGCACTTTTTTTTTTTTTTTTTTGTAGCTTCTTCTTCACTTGGAGACATCCATTTTTGAAGTGTCTCGACTTCTTATATTCATGACATATTATTTGGTCCTTTTTTAATTCACTTTTGTTCTTAATATCTTGTTTTGTTTTGTTCCTTAAGAATTTTTTAAACTTTCTTTGGTTCTAAGTGTCATGTCCTTCTTGTTCTTTGAAAGGTTATTCTTAAGTTCATCATATGCTATATATGTCATTTCATAGGTCATCAAAGACCCAATAAGTTCTTCAAGCGAAAAGTTATTTATGTCCTTTGATTCTTATATTACAGTTATTTTAGGATCCTAACTTTTTGGAAGAGATCTTAATATCTTATTAATAAGTTCAGAATCAAAAAAACTTTTACTTAGTGCTTTTATACCATTGATGACATCCATAAAACAGGTATACATGTCTTCAATTCTCTCGCTTGGTTTCATGCGAAATAACTCATAGCCATGAACCAAAAGATTAATTTTTGACTCTTTAACCATACTTATGTCTTTATGTGTGACTTCAAGTATATGTTAAATGTCATGTACAATTTCACATATAGAAACCCGATTAAATTTGTTTTTGTTAATAGCACAAAACAAATCGTTCATTGCTTTAGCATTCAAGGAGAAGTTTTCTTTTTCAAATTATTTCATTCATTCATTAGTTTGGAAGACTTCTCAAAATCGCTTTCAACAATGTTCCACAATTCAAAATCCAAATAAGAAAATTCTTATTCTAGTTTTCCAATATATGTAGTCCGTTCCCTTGAACATAGGGGGATAAGTGATAGAAAGACCTTCTTGATTGCTAGCACAAGCTATCTCTCTTGGATTTTAAACCAAATAGAAAGTAACCTTACTCTAATACCAATTGTTAGGATTAAGTCGGCACTAAGAAGGGAGGTGAATTAGTACTTACAATAAATTTTTTGTCGATTTAAAAAACTTCAATGATTTTAAAAAGCTTAATTCAATAAAACCCATATCGGAAATGATATCGAAAGTGTGTTTCACTTGAAGTAAATGTAATAAGCAATTAAAACAGGGAACAACAGTAATGAAAAGCAAAAAAAGAGTGCACACCAAATTTATAGTGGTTCGATCATCGTGACCTGCATCCACTCCCGATTCCTCCTCCGTTAAGGCCATCGGTATCTACTAACGATCTTCCTTCAATGGGCGAAGACCAACTATCCTCTTATAACTCTTTCTTCTTTTTATAAGTTTAGGAGATAACATTTTACAAGCCTCATACCTTTCTTAGAATGATCATAAAACTAAAGAAGGACAAGGAGGACACTTAATACTTTTTTAACACTTTTACAACCCATAATCTCAAGAATTTCATTTATATTTTCATGCCCTTTCATGTAGGAAAGAGTAAGGTATTTATAAACTACAATGGCTTCAAAAATGGAGCCAAAAAGTATCTCATCCCCGATTTTTTGAGTATTGGCAGTACCACCGCCAACAGATTGACACTAGACGGTACCACCACTTAGTCTGGGAGATATGATTATCCAATAGAGCCTCGAAGATTGGGCTCTAGTGGTACTACCGCCTAATAGGGGGGTACTATCGCCTAGCAGCATTAACTACCGATGGTACTACCGTTGAGTTACCACCCAAACCACCTAAGAGGCTAAGTCTCAAGCAGTTCCACTACCCAATCTGGGCGATGCCACCACTTGACGTGGTTCTAAGTGATTGAATGGGCCATCCAACTAGCCCAATTTAACCCTATTAAGGGTCAATTAGCCCCTAATTGAGTTAGTATAATTTCTCCCAAAACCAACTCAAATTAAAATCTTAATTATGATAATTAAGGCTCAAACAATTATGATACAAGCAATCTAAGTTGTCCAGCACGTTAATTGTTCAACCGAACTCCCGGTGAGCTTTCGGCAAACTCTCGGTGAACTTCCGGGGAGCTTTCAGCGAACTCCCGGTGAACTTCTGACGAGCTTTCACTGCATCATCTGATCCTTCGGTGTATCCCTCGATTCATCCGACCCGATGCTCGATCATTGACTTCGACCCAACTTTGATTCTTCTTTAATCATTTTGTCTTTCTCACGATCGTAGTTATTTTTGCATCACTTATCT
Source organism: Musa balbisiana (assembly GCA_004837865.1). Classification (NCBI taxonomy): domain Eukaryota; kingdom Viridiplantae; phylum Streptophyta; class Magnoliopsida; order Zingiberales; family Musaceae; genus Musa; species Musa balbisiana. Next base: position 42,289,404 of record CM017188.1, on the reverse strand, counting down.
CATGGATTAGATCATTAATTTACCAATTGATTTTATCATCAAAATTTGAGATTCAACATTTTATACCTATTAGGATGTTTGAAATGTCTATAGTGGTAAAAGACAACTAATTATGAATTAATTAACTATATTAATATTATAAATAGTGTATTTAATTACAATGATATCTAAATTTGACCCATATTAGGTCAACAAATGTTTTTAATGCCTATTAGAATTTTTGACATGTTTATAGTATTAAAAGGGAAATAATTAATGGGTAATTAATTATGTTAATGGTGTGATTAGTGTATCTAATGGTAATTTCATCATAACTTGATCATCAAAATTATATATTTAATGCTTGTTTTATATGCTTAATATATTTATGGTGGTAAAATAAAGTTAATTAAGTTTTAATTAAGTGTTTTAACACTATGATTAGTGCTTTTAATTATGATTTAATCAAATTTTGATCAATATTATGTTAATTCAATGTTTTTAATACTTATTAAGGTATTTGACATGTTTATAACTATGAAAGAACTAATTATAGTTTAATTAACTATATTAGTACTATGATTAGTGTATTTAATAATGATGATATTCAAATTATTTTGGACTTCATGTGCATTTCATTACATGAATCTAATGCTAAAAAATATTTGTGAGCTACCATCAGTCAACAAGTGTGTAGCTCGAGTATAGTCAATTATAAAGTTTATATATAATCACCTCACTCTTTAATGTAAAAGTATATAAATAATGAGATACTCAGAGTTAGAGTTACTCTATTTGCTACAATTTCATTGTCTTAAAGTCAATACAGCAAAGAGATACGATCTCAAGGCAATGGTCACCTCATAGGATGGTCCGAATCTAGGTATTCAAGATCGATCGATGGAAAGAAGATAAAAAAGATCATTTTTTTCTTCTAAATTATGGGACACCGTGAATGAAATTATAAAAGTTGTGAAACCACTTTATGTTGTCCTCTATAAGATTGATATGGACAAGCGTTTACAAATGTCTTATCTTATATATGCGTTGATTACAGTAAGAGAGGAGGTCAAGAAAGTATTCAAAGATAATTTTAATACCAACAAATACTTATAGATCATTGATTGCAAGACTAAAGTTCATATGGACCAAGATATCTCTAATGCAGGTAAATTCATATTTAGTGTAATTTAATTCAAAAAATTTTATTATATAAAAATTATACTAATAAAATTATGTCTTGTAACGTATTATCTAAACTCAGGAATTCAATTTCGGTATAGTCCTGGAATGCGATTAGATTTACTATTAATACTAAGAAATATTATATATCAACTCTTATCAAACACTATTGATGCAGCTGATACTATTATAGATGATCCATTATTCCGAGAAATAATTAATTCATTCTCTGATATTGTAGTTGTATCGTATTGGTATAATATGGATCTTGGTGAGGAAACGTTATACAGATTGATTATAAACTATATTTGATATTAATTATTTGTTATGCTAATAAAGTCTTATTTATATCATTTTGCAATCAAGTGATAACTACAATTTGAAGGGGATGCACCAAATTTAAGAAAGATTGTCATTCGTATACTTTTACAAACAATAACATCTAGTGGTTGTGAGCGTAATTGTTCAACATTCGTATTGATTCACATGAAAGTCTGTAATAGACTATCGTATAGACGGTTGGAGAAACTGATACATCTCAACTATAATATGCGGCTAAGATTGCGGTGTGTCGAGGTGGATAAGAAGCTAGAGGAACTAGAGATTGATCTCATCGACCTTAATTCTACAACAAAGATTCAGAGCCGATGTTAGAGTGGATTGAAGCGAGGGAGAACCAAAATGATCCTTTACTTGATGAGACAAGAGAAAATTCTTCAATAGAAGAAGAGGAAGCATATCCCTAATAGGAGAAAAATCTCCTTAGGTGTGGCAGAAGGAGCCAAACAAGATCGAGTCAAACTACTCTAGGAACTAGATGCACCCAACCATCAAAGTCATCCGCTTAGCATACAAAGGTAAAGGCAAAATAGAAGGCAATAGCATTAGCTCCACTATTGGAAAGAATCGAGTCAAGTGATAAGAAACCTTTGCAATTACATTAAACAATCTGCTCAGTCTAGAGACATGGTAGTGATATGGACAGTAGTGCATCGATCGATAATGGCAACAATTTCGGAAAGTCATGGTCTCGTCTATACAATTTGAGAGTGATGCATGGACCAAGGAGTAGTATTTTACATATTTTATCCAAGATTTAGATTATAGAGCTTGACGAAATACTAGTTAAGTTTATGCACGGAAGGGGAAGGAGCAATCATTCTTGTGAGCAAAGGATATACCCAGATTTCCATATCCTCTTATCATCATAGAGGCTAAGGGAATACTAATCCTCGTAACCAAATGTCCACCCACTAACCCAAATAAAGATAGTATTATATATGTATCCCATGATTAATTATTAACCAAATCAATATTTATTATACCACCTGAAATGGTATAGGACGAACGATATATACTTGTCTAGAGGTGGGCCAATACGTGGACCATCCCATTTCGAACGATCTAGTTAACTTAATAAAAAAATCAAAGATGTGGTGGAGACCCTATCCAAATTAATGTAAAAAAAAGTGATTATGACTTACGATTGTGAGCTCTCTTCTCCTTTAAGATGTTGTCGCCTCGCCATTCCTACTCTGCCACTATTGTCGTCACGCTTCATTATCGCATAAGAGGTCGCCAACTCGCCATCACAAATGCGAGCCCTCTTCTCATGTAAGATGCTATCACCTTGTTATTGCTACTTCATCACTATTGTCTCTACAACTTCGCCATCATGTAAGATATCGTTGTTGTTACCACTATCGCTTCGATGATATTGTTGCCTCACCTCTACTACGACTGTTTAGCTTCCCAAGTACTTAGAAAAAGAAACATGATAATTTTTTTTATTTTTTACTAACTACTTAAAAAATAACTCATAAAAAGCATCAAGTGATTTCAAAATAAACTAAGAGGATTTTGATTACCTCGTGGTCGAAAGTCGTTAAGGCGTAGTTTACCACCTTGCTTTTATTATTTTTCTCCTCATCTTCAGATGAGCTCGATTCGTCCCGGAGCGCTTACTTCTTTTTCCGTTCATAGCAAATAGTTACGTTCTTTTTAAATTTATTTTTATTCTTTAATTTTTGTTTCATAAACTTTTTAAATTTTATAGTGAAAAGTTCAAGTTCACCATCACTTGAGTTTTCGCTCGAGTGGTATTCTTTTGTTCTAAGTGCAAAATCCTTCCTGTTCTTTGGAAGATTGTTCTTAAGTTCATTTTGTGTCATATAATTCATTTCATAGGTCATCAAAAACCCAATAAGTTATTCAAGAGGGAAAGTATTCAAATCCTTAGCCTCTTGAATGGTTGTTACTTTAGGATCCCAATTTTTAGAAAGAGATCGTAAAACTTTATTAACAAGATCAAGATTCGAAAAACATTTGCCAAGTGTTTTTAGACTATTAATGACATCCGTAAAACGGGTATACATGTCTCTAATAGTCTCACTTGGTTTCATTCGAAACAATTCAAAATCACGCATCAAAAAATTAATCTTCAAATCTTTTACACTACTAGTGCCTTTGTGTGTGGTTTCAAAAGTGTGACAAATATTGAAAGCGGTTTCGCAAATAAAAATACGATTACATTTAATTTTATATAAGGTACAAAATAACACATAGCTTTGACATTCAATAAGAAAGTCTTCTTCTCCTAATCATTTCAATCATTCATTAGTTTGGAAGACTTCTCAAAACCAAATTCGACTATATTCCATAAATCGAGATTCAACGAAAATAAGAAAACTCTCATTCAAGTTTTTCAATATATAGTCTGTCCCATTGTACATGGGATGACAAATGAAAGAGTGACCCTCTTGAAAACCGAAAAGAGTCATTTCTCTTGGGTGTTAAATCAAATGAGAAAAGACATGGCTCTGATACCAACTGTTATGAATGAGTCGACACTAAGAGGGGGGGTGAATTAGTGCAGCGGATAAAATCACGTCGATTCTAAAAAAGTCTTTGTACGATAAAAATCGATTTTGACTCAAATAATTTGTTTCACTTTGAATAAGTAGAGAAGAGATGATTGGGCAGTTTGCAATGTAGTAAAGTTGAATGCAGTAAAGAGAATTTGCAGTAAGGAAAAAACACACCGGAATTTATAGTAGTTCGGTCATTATGACCTACAACTACTTTCGATTCCTCCTCCATCGAGGTCACAGGCGTCCACTATTGATCTTCCTTCAATAGGCGAAGATCAACTACCCTTACAACTTGATTCTCCTTTTGATAGGTTCATGAGAGAACCATTACAATCCCCCTTACTCCTCTCTTAAACTACACTAACAATTAGAGCTTTTAGATGAGTTCTCATAAGATTACAATAACGTTTTTCTTCTTTTTTGCTCTCAATTCTTGTGTGACTTAACCAGAGATGAGAGGGGTATTTATAAGCCTCAAGTGGATTCAAACTTGAAGTCTAAAAATATCTCATCCCCGATTTTCGGGGTACTAGCAGTATCATCGCCTATGCTGGTGGTACCACCGCTAGTGCTTTCTGATACTGGGTGATACCACTACCCAATCTGGCGATACCACCGCTTGGAAGACTATGTCTGGGTGGTACCATTGCCCAAACCAGCAGTACCACCACCCAATAGTCTCGGAGACAGTCTAGGTGGTACCATCGCTTGACATAGTCTCAGAACTTTGTCACCGACGGTGCCACTTGTTGGGTCATTGTTTAAGCCTTTCACTTAGCCCAACACAACCCAAACTTGAGCTCAATTGGCCCCTAATTGAGTTGGCTTAATTACATTCTAAACTGACTCAATTAGACTCTAAACTAACTCTATCCAGATATAATCGATTACAATCGAATCCTTATTGTCTAGCATGTCATTGGTTCATCCGGCGCTTCATCCGATCCTTCGGCATATCGTCTTCTTTTGCGGCCTTTTACCCAATCGGCATGTTGACTCCGCAACACCGATCTCCTCAGCGTAATGTCAGCTCTTCTAGGCCCGATGCCCGAATTCTTGATCTGAAGCCTTCTGCCGACACATCAATTGATTCTCCTTCTCGATGTCCAATATTCTGACATGTTCCCTCCGGCCCAACGTTTGATTCCTCCTGCTTTATTCAATTTACCTCTCCTTGATCGAAGTTAGTCTTACGTCACTCAAAACATAGATCAAATCAAAAACACTATCAATTGATTTTATTATCAAAATTCGATATTTAATATTTATGATAAAATTAGATATATTAAAAATTTATTCAATAATATATATGACCATTATAGTACTAACTATAGTAGAGAATATGATACTTTTGGAACTTCATAATCTAGTGATCAAGTTAACAGGGGTAAACTTTTGAAAGGAGAAAAAGTGTTCTTACAAAGTAAAAAAAACCAATAGAAGCTCAAGCCTATCTTCACGATTAGATAAACGTGATGAAATGAAAACAAAAGATCATCCATAAAGAAAATGACCACACCTATCAACCATAAAAAGGATGACGATTAAATTTTTATAATTTTATTTAATTTTATATCAAGTTTTTTTTGTTTATATCATTACATGTTTACATTCATTAAGTACATTAATTTTAAAAAAAATTAAAATAATAATAATTTTCGATATTATAATTATTTTAAAAAAATAAAATTTTATCGGTACATTAGAACCATCGATTTCGGTTTCGATTCTAAAATCATTTAATTTTAATTTTAATTTCTATGGAATCGAAACCAATTTCAAAATCAAAATGGAGGATTTCGGTTCGCGACCAAAATGCATCACTCACTCGGTTCGCATGCGCATGGGTTTGACCAATAGGAAGCGCGCTCTGCTGAGATCCGACTCACCATTTTGTCCGAGGCTCACAATGAACGAACCCTAACACTTCCTACCACGCCGAGGCGCACGAATGGGGCGGACAGGGATGGAGAGTCGGAAGGCGGGAGGAAAAGAACGCGGCCTCTTCTGACAGCAAGTCATGTGTGGTTCCCTCGTTATCCACGCCCACCCATTCGTCCCTCTTCGTTCGACGACAAACCGAGCTGATTCGGCCTCCTCCTACTCCCCCCAAAACCCAGACTCCGCCCTTCCTTCCCCACTCCGCTCGCGGCCGCTAAACCCATGGCTCCAACGGTGACGATGGCGGCGGTAGCGTCTTCTTCCTCCTATGTGGCCTCCATCTCTCGGGTCGTCTGCAGAGACAGTGGATCTCGGTCGCGACACGCCTTGGCCGCCAAGGGCTGCTCCTTCTCGTTATCTATTGCCCGTTGCGTCCCCCAACCCCCTCATGGTACGCGCTCTATCTGTTCTGCTAGCTGGATTCATGCGGCTCGGACTGTGACCAAAACATGGCGCTTACTGTTCTTTCTGTTTCAAGATTAGCTTTGGTAAGTGGGTCACCGATGCCGAATGGAGGAAGAGCCAGGAACGAGGCGGTTGCTTGCTCGATGGCGTCGCCCATCATCCCGGTTTTGAGGTGTGTCCTTGGTGATCGATTTCGTCGCCGACCATCTAAATTTAAATAGAAACACATGAAGTGAAGTTAAATGTGATTTGTGTGATTAAATCTACTGCAGTGAACATATGTTATAATTTTCCTTTTCAGATGAATGATGAGATTTATGTTTCCCAAAAAAAAAAAAACATTTACAGCTCTTTCGTTGGCCCCTAGTAAATCTGGTGTGTATATTGCATACATGTATTGCAATGACGCTTGACTTCGACTACAGATGGACACATCGTTTAACTATTCCATTTGAGATTACACATGACAATTTTTCATTAGCAAAACATAAAATACGTACAAATGTTTGTATGATACAAATGTAGAATTGTTTATGTAAAATTACTCTAAAGTGGGGCATACCTAGGGATCAATTTCCATGAGTTTACATGCATGATAACACCAATGATTAATAAAATTCTATTGTAAGACTTATAAAAAATATTATGCAATTCACAAACACTTAAATAATTACGTCGGTATATCTGATATCATGAAAAAACATTAATGCATTGATGCTAAATTTTCTTGAAAATGTAGGGGCTTTCAAATTGCATTAATGGTGACACTAGTGCCATGTTTGCATATATGAATTTGTTTGATATGTGCAATAATTTATTTGCAAGACTTATGAAAAATATTGTGCAATCCACAAACACTTGAATAATTACCATTGTATATGTAATGTTATGAAAAAACATTAATTCATTGATGCTAAATTTTCTTGAAAATGTGGAGGCCTTTCAAATTGCATAAATAGTGACATTAGTGTCATGTTTTCATATATGAATTTGATTAATACGTGCAATAATTTATAATCTTTTATTATGATAAATTTTAATTGCATATTGATATCTATAGTGTTATGTTCAGAAATGATATATTCTATATGAATAATAATATGCTTATTCTTATCATGAATGCTAGCATTAATTAAAACAAAATTAGCATAACTATAAAATATGTCATCATAAAGGTGTTCATAAAATGACTATTGTCTTGATATCATCGAGGGGGATGCGTTTAGCTTAGAATGGGTCTTCCAGCCGTGCGAACCCAACCCCTATGATGAGAGATCCTTGAAGGAGGTTCAATGTGATAATAACAAGTCGATTGGTACACCTAGGAGCATGATTGTGTGGCATATTAATGCACTATATAGAATGGAGTTCGATTATAATCTCGTTACTATGTTGACGAATGCTCCTATATAGAGACATAGGAAGAGCATAACTCTTAAAGAGACCTGAGATAGTATTTTCACAAGATGTGACTCTTTGTACATCACTGGTAGATTCTTGCGGTTAAGGAATCATTACATTATCTCATGAATAAACAAGATACTCGCGCATAGCCATTAATGCATAAATCCATAAAGATATATTTGAGTTAGTTGAACTCTGGCTTAAAGGAATGTAGCTCAAGACCTGGTTCACTCTATTTTCGATGAATACTTTCTTCACTAAATAAAGCTAAAGATACCTTATTGACCACATAGTAATTGCACCTGTAATATTTTATTTATTTATTTGAGTATTTGGAAATTTTGAGTTTTATGGGGGATTGTTGGAACATCAATGAGAAGACTCTAAATTTTCTTTTGCACACTTCTGTTGTAGGGACGTCTAGAGTTGAGGGAAATCGTTTCCCCTCTTATTACTCACTCTCTGTCAAGTCATTAAGTGATGATAGATAAGATGGTAGGTCAAAACCATTTATATGTGTTAGATTGGATGTGCATTGACTTATTTTTTATTTTACCTTTTTACCCTTGCCCTTGCTGTAACGACATTTTTTTGTCGTTGCATCGCCCATGCGACATGTGACTTGGGAAGACCCAATGACCCACGAACTTCCGTAGATGGAGCCATGACGTGGCATCATACGGAAGATGTTATAAAAGTCTGCTTCTTCCTTAGCAAGAGGTAACATTCAAAAAACCCTAGTTTTATCTTTCTTTCTTCTTTCTTCCTCATATATTTGATTTTATGTTGGTGCTGGGACATCTTCAAGGATCCCTCACAATCGTGCTCTTAGATGGATCCTACCCAGTTGTATCTTGGGATGGTTTTCATGATCAAACCTGCACAAGGCTCAAATGCATCTTAGGACAGCGATTCGTGCCTTCGGATCTTTTCTAATCTTTTTTCTCAATTTCAATCGCATGTTATTTGATTAAATTTCTTAATTGGATTGATTTTATTTATTTTTTCCCTCACATAGCATGTTCTTGTTGCACTATAATCTGTATTTCATTCTGGCTCATCCTAGGAATGATGTGGTTAACAATCAATTTGTGATATAATATCAGTATTTTATCTTAAAAAAGGACAATTTAGATTTGTCTTATCCAGTATGCTTAAGTTTATATTTGCTTCTTTTCTTTGAATAATGTCCTTTTTTAACTCCATGCAATTAAAATTATCTTTTGCTAGAATCTAGATACTAGTATGATGCATGGTCACCTTTTTCATTGTCAACTAAATTTACAGGAGTCGACAAGTTTTGTGCAAAGCTGAAGCAAATGTTTCTGGGGATTTTCCAAATAATCCTGTGGCTGAAATGAGCCACTATGAGAGTATAGTTGAACTACTTACGACTCTTTTCCCTGTTTGGGTATGATCCAATTGTTCATCTTGTTAAATCTGCATTAATCTCTTCTCTTCTTGTTAAATCTGCATTAACCTCCTCTCTTCTTCCTGAGTTTGCTTTCAGCTTTAATATCGAAGTTATAGCAAGTGGAGTTATCCAAATAAACTCCTTTCTATTTGACAGGTCATACTAGGGACTATTATTGGCATATACAAACCATCTATGGTAACAACCCTACCTCCACTTAAGCCATTTGATTTCAGAGCTGTTTTTCATTGTTTGTATTTTACAACTTCCTATTTTGCTTCTGATATAACAGCTTTCTAACTACTTGATATTAACTTTCCGTTGATAGGTTACCTGGCTGGAGACAGACCTTTTCACTGTAGGTTTGGGATTCCTGATGCTTTCCATGGGTTTGACGCTTACATTCGAGGATTTCAGAAGATGCTTGAGAAACCCATGGACAGTGAGTTGCTCAAACACCTTGATTATTCCATGGAGATTATTTGTTGATGTTCACTATCACACATCTTTTATTTCTGTTCCATTTGCAGGTAGGTGTAGGATTCCTTGCACAATATTTAATTAAACCTTTGCTAGGCTTCGCGATTGCTATGGTATGGAGACCCTATCTCTAGCAGTATTAAGATTAAACCTTCCTGTCCTTTTCTTCTTTTTTCATCCATACCAAAGATTTCAGATTTTTAGGACTGATCTAAGAGATGATTCTGATGCAGATTTATTCTTGATATTTTTGTCTGATCTCAAGTAAAACTCGTGTTCTATTATTGCTAACTGATAGTAAATCTGTAGTGATTTCTTCGAATCCATAAAAATGTGTCCTTTAGGAGGCTTTTGATTGATAAATACCAAATACTTTATAAACTCAAGAATAATTAGAGCCAGCCACTTATAGTTGGTGATCTTGTTTACTTGGTTTCAAGAGCTACTTACAAACAAAAACAACTAAAACACAACCATGTAGCATAGAATAAATTATATCATTCTTCAATAAGCTTGAGGAAAAACTGAGAAGTCATAAATGGTTGAAAGGAAAAATTAGAATATTCAAATCTGCAAGAAAAGGAAACCTACATTCCATAAAGCCTCGGGTCCTGGAGATTTTACACCAAGAAATTCATTTCCAAATTCTCTCCAATTATCTGTTTGAACAATTTTGCAAAGATGAGAATGTTTGTCAGAATAAATTATTGAAGCAAACCTTTTAAGCATAAAATGATAAATTATATTAATTTTTAACATCTTAGCACTTAAAAAAATCCAAGACTATTACAACCGCATAATGATGTTTTAACTTTTAAGTGCTGTGAGCATCCGACTTTCTATTCAATATGCTTCTAAATCCAATATCTATCAAAGCATATTCGTTTGATTCTTTATATAGCTTTTCTCATGTGCTTTTGTACATAGAAAATTATATCTTCATTTTAGTTTCTCCAAAACATCCGATATCTCATTTCTTATGTGAAGTGTTTTGCTAGTTATGCAAAAAACGAATTGCTTTGTCATGTTGTGTTTGTTGAGTCTTATATTTTTGTTATTTGTGTGTGCTGAATACCATCCTTCCTCTTACTGCAGACACTGAAATTATCGGCTCCTCTTGCAACCGGTCTTATTCTGGTATCATGTTGTCCTGGAGGCCAAGCATCCAATGTTGCGACTTATATATCCAAAGGAAATGTTGCACTTTCAGTCCTTATGACAACGTAAGTTTCTGTATTTGGTGTTGTTTGGTGATCCCTAATTGCTTATACGCAGACCAAAATATCCTCAGTCCTCGTGATGAGCTACAAAAATACCTGGGAACCTATATTTTTTTCCTTAGTCCTACCTAGGATCTCAATATTTTGTGATTCAGGAAGTGCAAGTGGATACTTCTGTGAGCAACACAGTTAATTTACATAGTTGTGTCAGTGTTGCTGATGAAATTGGAAAGAACTCATATGTTATTTGATTGAGCAAGTGATTGGCATCGTGCTGGTTGTATGAGGACACTTATTATTATTATTATTATTATTATTACTACTACTACTACTACTACTACTACTAGCGTTATTAGTATATTACTGTTTTTCTTGCTCTCTGTCCTTGCTGTTTGTTGATTTATGCATGTGTAACAGTTATTAGTTGCAATATGATATTTTGATAATAGTCTAAATAAGTTGATTATACTCAATTGAAGTAGGCATATGACAAGTTCAAATAAAATAAGTTTACTGTTTAAGGGAATCTTTGTACAGTTAATAGCTTGTCTTTATTATTATCACGGAATTTATGTCTTAGGCATTGTGATGTGAACTTTTAAATGATGAACTTCCCTGATAACAAGGTACGTTGTTTCGGGTATCGGACTTGTATTGGTCCCTGGCTGAACCGGTGCATATTGGTCCATAATGATGTCCTGACATATGGAACACACCCTACATCGATATGTCCCGGTGACTCGAAGCGGAAGGAACAGATGACAATGGAGGAAGAGGAAGGAGCAAGGAGGAGGAATAAAGAAGAGGAGCCAGTGAAGAAAGAGCAAGGAAGAGGCGAATACTCGGTAGGTGGTGCACGGCCTAGGAGAAGACAATTTTTTTTCTTTTTTATATGGCCAGACTGGACCGCTCAAAATGGGGTGATCCTCATACCAGTACTTACTGTCCATTTCTTATCAGTCAAGGCGAAATGGCATTCCTTCCTGAAAATATAAACTTTATTGTGTTCCTGACAAGTGGAATCCCTTAACTGAGACTGAACAGCATATTGAATGTTTGAGGTATTGCAAATTGCAGAGATAGTGATACTTTTATCTAGTTGATAGGGGCATATTATGTAGGAATTTTTATGACCATCTACAAAATTATACACAATGCCATTAATTTGTTAATCACTGTAAAATAAGATATTCATCATGGTCAAGTTTTGCTAAACATGTTTCAAGATCTGGATGCTGTAGTGGTATGACTCTATCTTTATATTACAGAGTTGAACTTTGACACTTTGCATACCAATTCAGTATGAATTTATATGTAGTTTTTTATTACACTGAAATTGTTCTTGCAAACCATGTTCGGTGTGATTTTTATCATCACATTAACAATTGTTCCTCTAAAAAATTTTCAGTTGTTCGACAATTGGTGCTATAGTCATGACGCCCCTTCTTACTAAGCTCCTTGCCGGCCAGCTTGTTCCTGTTGATGCAGCTGTAAGGATATGCTACATTCTTTTTAGATACAAATAATCAGTGGTTTTTGACTGGATATATTGCATATAAGACATATTCATAGTGTACTAATAGAACAAAAACGTTTCTCTTCAGGGATTGGCCATCAGTACTTTTCAGGTGGTTTTGGTGCCCACTATTGTTGGAGGTAACTCTTTTTTTTTTTTTTTTGGAGAAGCAACTAAAAAATGACATGTCAATACACAGAAAATCTGACCTCTGTGTATTTTGATTCATAAAACTGGAGCTCAAAGAATGACACATCCAAATGGGAAAAGATGTCATGCATATGACACAATCACATACTTGCTACCTTCACACTGTAATCATACTCTTTCTAGTACTTTCCTTTCTCGGATCCTGTCACTCTACAACAGATAAAGTTTCTCTGTAGCTTTGATTTTCTCATATCCTCCTAGAATTAGTGGGTCCATAGAGTGATAAAGGACCCTTAAGCTCTTCAAATACACTATAAAATGGGGAGACATTTTTTTTGTTTTGTTGAGGGTGGGATCTTTGAAAATTTTCTGAAGCATAAGTGTGCTGGAGGGAGAGAAGTGTATCTTTACCCCAGATTTGTTTCTTTTGCTTGTACTTTAGACTGTTCCCATTACTTTTCTCCCAAAACAGATGTAATCTACAAATTATAATTTTGAATATGGTGCTTATAGCCTGTGGGATTAAAAGGTCAGGAACTTCTATTTGTAGGGGGTCTAGTAGATTATGCAGGCTTCCCATCAAAGGTAATGCACTCCCCAAGGGCTCCTAAGGAGTGGGCATCACCTTTCCGATCACCTCCTGCATCGGACTTGAGTCCTGTGCAAAAGAGGATCTCTACTCTGAGGAGGGTAGTGTAAGCATGATTTCTCCTGTTGGATGGAGAGTGTAGCCACTCCAGCTG